>VURO01046363.1:0-12968 GCA_015108175.1 Pelvicachromis taeniatus | reverse complement strand
CCGCGCACCGCCGCCCGACCGACCCAGCCCTTAGAGCCAATCCTTATCCTGAAGTTATGGCTCTGACTTGCCGACTTCCCTTAGCTGCCTTGTTCTAACATGCCAGAGGCTGTTCACCTTGGAGACCTGCTGCAGATATGGGTACAGGGCCAGCGAGAGCCAGCTTGCTAATCTAGTCCCTTTTTCGCGCTAATTCGTACGGCACTACTTTGGCTGGCGGACGGACACATGACCAACATATCACTCTTTAACACGGAACAAACCGAAACAAATCCTCTTACGATGTCACAAAAATCATGAAAAAGCCTTAGAAAAGCCGCACCGGACAATAAGCTGCAGGGTTCAAAGCTTGTGCAAAAGGTAGCGGCTTATAGTCCAGAAATTACGGTAATTAATTATAATAATAGTAAAGCAGCATTGTTACCATGCCTACTTACCATTTTAGTCCTGGCTGGCACTTCTACAGCAAACACTGTCATGCCTCTGCTGCTGCAGCAGTTCCTGCTCTGCTCGATGTTCACATGCACCGTCACTCTCTGGTTAGTCTGCAATCAAAGCAGTCAGTGTGGTCCACTTTATTCACTTGTAACTGATTATTACACAGAATAGAAAAAAAAAAAAAACTAAACATTCTCATGCACTCTTATAAAGTAGCTCCTTTGCAGCACTGGATCATTCTTTTAGAGCCGCTGTCGTTGCTATGAGAATGGATACCGCTGCTGCATAACAATTACAAATGAATGGTCCGTGCCCATAGGTGTAGCAGTTGACTGTATAAAGACAGTAAGGTTTGGGCAGTGCTATCCACAGCAGAAGTACGGCACACACAAGTACCAATCACGCCGATGCTCTAAAGGAACACCACTTTCATTTAAGGGATTATCTTTGACATTCTTTTTAGCTTTTCTTCACTTTTTTGAAGCACTGCGTGATTTCACAAAAAATCTGTACTCTACCTTGTTGGTAATGAGGGAGGAAATCCTGTGCTCCCCTTTGTAGGTGTAAATGAACACATTGTCGTGTCCCCTCAGTGCTTTGGCCCCTGTTCGAGCTGTGATGGACTTCTGGAGCGCCTGGTTCAGAAGCTTGGGCCCTGAATCCATGCTGAGGGGCTGGAAGGATGGCTGCGTGCTTTCACAGTGTACGTCTATCTGGAATGGACAGGCCTGGTGGAGCGGGAGGGAGGGTTTATGTAGTCAGTAGTCATGATGTGTGGCTAATATCAGGCTGCTGCATGTATACCAAGGCTGTGTGTTTATGTATTCTGACTGAAACCATATATGCAAACCCACCTCTACTAGCTCCAGCATACGGTTGTAACCCATAGCTTCCAGCATGACCCACAGGTCTGCAGGGTCTCCATCTTTCTCTGTGGCCTCCATCAGGTTCAGCTCCATGAATCCCTGTCGTGTGAGCTGGTTCTTTCTCATATCAAAGTTTTCTGTTCCCACACGGAGGTAGAAGACAGCTTTAATATCACTGTAATACCACTATAATAATGTAAAAGTGCCTTCTCCTCCAATTCATTTCATATTCATTTAGTAATTTTTACCTCTGCAGACAGCCCAGGCATCCTTGTCACACTTCTCTCCACTGGTCCTGAGCTCAAAGAAATTGTATTCCTCCAGGCTGAGCAAACCATTGCCGTCCAGGTCTATAATCTCAAAAATGTCAGACAGCACCTCCCTGTGGCAGAAACAGAGAAACACAGCAATATTAGCAGGACTGCAGGCAGGCAACTTCAACTCAACTTCAGATGTCCTCACTCGTGTAATTCAGGTCCAGTGAGAAGACGAGAGGTAGCAAAGCAGTGCACGCTTTTATCCAGGCGTGGATCCACTGAGCTTTATAAACACTTTATATATTAATAAACACTGAAATTCTCACCAGTCAAACACTGTATACTGAGGCAGCCTCACCTGAACTCTCTACTCAGGTCTAGTTCTTCTGTGTCAGTCCTGTAGACCAACTCCACAGGTTTACCAGGAGGGCTCTTTTTGCTCCTTTTCTTTAACCTGCAGCCACTGGTGAAGGGAAGCAGGCAGTATGTCCCGGGATTCAGTTCCCCTTTCCAAATATACTTCTACAGAGATTGAAAAAAAAAAAAAAGAAGAAAGAGGAGGCACAGTAACCAAACAACACCAAAAATATCCTGGAATACAATATAATCACATTTCAGCTTCAGAAATGATTTCAGCTTTTATAATCACAGTTCACTGTGGATCTGGGTCCGGCTTTTATATCGGTCAAGTCCCGGTGGGACTGTTTTAGACAATGAATCACGTAATAATATTGACCTGTTAACGCAGACAAACTCACGTCTTTGTCTTTTGACTCAGTGAAACACACTAAAGTTGTGTCTTCTTTAGTTTCACCAGCTGACATGACAAAAAGTGCTGTGTCCACTGTCATCCATGCTGAGGACTTGTCTGTAAATCAGAGCAAAACCACAAAGATTTTACACAAGATTGTACAAAATGAAAAAGGACCAATGAGATTTTTCATTCTGTGAAGACTTTCTGTAACCCACATTAATCCAGTCAGTGCTACTGATCGAGCCTAAACAGATACACTGATGTGCGCCCTCATCATAAATGATCTTCCGCTGAGCTGAAATCAGTCTGACCTGATGCTGCATCATGCAACAGATTGTTAAACAGCAAAAAGGAAAGTTAATATTCTTTGTGAGTTCTATTCTGAAAACTACTGGGAAAAATACTTTGTTACTTTATTTTTGGGGGTGGCTGTGGGGTTGGCTCAGGTGGTAAAGCAGGTCACCTCCTCGTCGGTGGTTCGATCCCAGGCTGCTCCAGTCTATATGCCAAGTATCCTTGGGCAAGATACTAACCCCATGTTAGCCTACTGGTGTTGGTCAGAGGGCCCTGTGTCAGAGCCGCCTGTGTCCGGCAGCCTCGCCTCTGTCACACCAGTGTGTGAATGTGTGTGCGAATGATTGAATGTAGTGTAAAGACAGTGGTTCTCAAACACTGTTCAATAATGTACACCCCCTTTGAAATGTTGTTTTTACCCAGTTAAAGTCATGGGAAGAATAAAGCACAACCTCTTTCAATCCTAAGGTTTTATATATCAGGATAATAAAAATTATCTCACCAGCAGGTCTTAAAATGAGGTGAATACAACCTCAGATGAACTACAAAACATGACATATTACATTGTGCCGTTATCCCCTGCATTACTCCAAAGTATCATTGGGGTATTCTAGTGAGAGATTAAATATGGCCCTGGCCCTTTTATATAGTAATATGCACAACCCCAACTCAAAAGAAAAGACAGACAGGACACTATGCAAAATCTAAATGAAAACAGAATGCAGTGATTTGTAAATCCCATAAACCCATATTTTAGTCACAGTAGAAATGTTTAAAGTGACAAAATGTACCATTTTAAGAAAAACTTGAATTTGATGACAGCAGCATGTCTCAAAAAAGTTGGGACAGGGGAACAAAAGGCAAGAGAAGTAACCGGTCCTAAGCTGGAGGAACAACGAATTAGGTTAACTGACAGCAGTATGGACTGGGTATGAAAAGAACATCTTAGAGAGGCAGAGTTTCTTAATATCTTCAAAAGATTCAGAGAATCTGGAGAAATCTCTGCATACACGAGACAAGATCAAAAATCAGCATTCGATGTCTGTGAACTTCAGGTCCTCACGTGGAACTGCATTAAAACATCCTGGTGTGGAAATCAGGAACCCAGGAAATCACTGTGAACACAGTTCACTGTGGCATCTACCAAACTGCCACCATCGACGCTGAAAAGCAGATTTTAGAGCAACACATCCCAACAACATCTTTTTGAGAGAAAGCAGCGAATATTCCTGCAACACAATGGTAAACCACATACTGCTTCTATTACAACAGCACGGCTTCACAGTAGAAGAGCCCGAGTGCTGAACTGGCCTGTCTGCAGTCCAGACTTTTCACCAAGTGAAAACATCATGAAAGAAAAATTGATTTTTACAAAAAGACTCAGGACAGTTGAGCAGCTAGAATCCTAAATCAGAGAAGATGGGACGACATCTGCAGCTGCTCTGCTCAGTCCCCAAATGTTTAGGCACTGTTGTTAAAAGGTAACGCTACACAGTGGTAAACAAATCCCTGCTCCAGCGTATTGAGATGTGTCGCTGCCATCTAGGGCTGTTACAGACGATTATTTTGATAGTCGACTAGTCACCGATTATTTTTGCGATTAGTCGACTAATCAGATTATGCATCCATTGGACATAAAACGTACATGCATCTGCTCTTATCTATCATTAGCTTTGAGTGTTTAAGGTATGTGCTAACTAAAAATAAAGACAAGATGATAGTTTATTCAATTTTAATGAAATCTGCAGATTGTTTCGGTGAAGTTTAATAAACTCACCGGAGTGTCCTGTTATATTTTAATCTCAGCCAAACCGATTTACTCAGGAACAAATAAAATACTAAAAAAAAAAGCCAAACAATAACATTTTTAAGTTATCTAAGTGACTTATATATCATGTTTAACCTGAGTAGCGAAAGACGGCGGTGGGTTTGAAAAAGTTTTGCCGGGAGTCCGGTGTTCTCAATGGCTATACTGAGCCTTGAACCCCGGCTAGCTATCGAGCTGGTGGGTAACAGACGTCTTGGAAACGTCGGAGCGCTTTTGAAAATATGTGGGGTCTTGATAAACTGAGCAGATATTTGAGGTTTACACAGCTACATTCGTGCCTGAAAATATGTTCAACGTTTATTTTGTGACCCAGAAAGAATAATAAGATTAATATTAAAACTAACTAGCCACAGCCATTATTGAAAACTGCGCAGGGTTTTCATGAATTCTGGGACACAGCTTCTTCTTCGGGGTTTAACGGCAGCTGGCATCCTTGTACACGCAGTGCTGCCATCTTCTGTTTCAGTCTGTTGTTACACTCTTAAATCCTACTACTTATTCCCGTCTTTTGGGATCTTATAAAGCTTCAAACGACGCGTCGATTATTAAATTAGTCGTCGACGATTTTGATAGTCGACGTAATCGTGACTAGTCGACTAATCGTGGCAGCCATCAAATTCAAAATGAGCCAATATTTTCTCTAAAAATGATACATTTCCTCAGTTTAAACATTTGTTATGTTTTCTATGTTCTACTGTAAACAGAAAATGAGTTTATGAGATTAACAAATCACTGTGTTTATCCATATTTTACAGTCCAAACATTTTACAGTTTAAATACCAACCAGGTCTGTGGGTGAGGCCGAGTGGCTGGATGGTTAGGTAGACGGTTGTGGTGTGGGGGACGTGGAGCTGGTACTGCAGAGCGCTGATACTCCCGTCGTCTTCCAAAAAGAAGCAGCCTTTCATAAAACTGTGATGCCACCCCTAGAAACATGGAAAATATGTCTGCTCCGACTCAGCATCCATGCACACTAATATAATATCAAGGCAACAATGAGGAGAAACAGTTGTCATGGTTACATAAATACTATGTGTACAGTTTTCTTTATTCACTTGTTTGTTAGTTTTACTATGTGTGACCTCATCTTAGATCTCAACACAATCTCTGCACAGTTTTCCTGTTTGACAGCAAAACACATTTATTCATTCAGCAGAAACCAAAACTAATGTGCAGTTCCTATTTAACAAGAGGACTGATCTCGTGATAGGGGAAAGTGAATAAAGCAGTCAGTCATAACAGTTAAGCAGCTCGCTTGATTAACAGAAAGTGCCACTGAGATAATTACCACTCCAATCTTCACGGGGGCATATCCATTATTACCCAGCTAACGTCAGCTTGGCAGCATGAAAACACACATGTCATACACGCGCTGATCCAGAGGAGGGCAGCAGAGCCCCACTGCGTTTCTGACGCCGCTTGAACTAAATCTTCCTCTAGGACTCGATATGGTAAATTGGAGTCCATTTAACTTTGATAAATACAGACTTTTCAATCTTGGGCCAGCGGTCATTCAAAACTATCAAGAGGCTACTTTGGCAAAATTTATGAATCCTAATATTTCTCTCCTTTTGAAATCCTGTTGTTCTTATTTCTGGCAGCACAACCGAAATGAGGTCATAATTTGAAATTGAACAGGAACATCAGCGCGAGGAAGTTTTCATTCCACTCATTGGAGACACATTAAATGAAAACACAGTTGGTGTGGACACACGGTAAGAGGGCATTGAGGGCCAACCGCGTCTGGAATAGGCTATATATCCTTTTAGTGGACAAATAAATCACCAAGTTAAACAAAGAAAGTACCATAAAGACGGAGCATGTCACTCCTTTGGAGAAAAGCTATTTTCTCAAAGTATTTATCTTGGGCTGAGAGGCATAAAAGATCAAACCATAACACTTCAGAGGTTTGTCCAGACAATATTAAATGAGGGGAAATGCCACAGGCTCCCATCCACTGCTTAAAGACATCAGAATTAATGCCCCCATAGAGGGAGGGTCAGCCTGCAGACTAATACAGGCGCTGTCACCTGCTCCGGCCACAGGTCTGATTTACTGTTTCACACAGGGTCACAGGACACCGAACCAGCCACAAACACAACCACACACACACACACACACGAGCATGAGCGCACATTTAAACTGCAGCCTCCTCATTTTGTTACACTTTTAACCTGTAACATAAACACAAACACTCAGAATAAGTACGAATAATCTTTAATACTGGCTGGGTTCCTATTTATGAAGACATATTTGCATCCCACAAGGCGTGCGCGCGCGCACACACACACACACACACACTTACAAACACAGTTACAAAAACACATCCCACCCTCCACCCGCCACCTCCCAGTCATCAGCCTGTGGCAATATAAAAGCCAATATGGCGAGCAGAACTTCCCCTCAGAGGTAATCTCTGGACAACCATTCTTTTACCTCGAGGTTGTCTGGCCCTTTCCAATCTCAACGCCGCGCTCGCACCTGAGAGATGGAGCAGGGGGCTGTTAGTTTTATTTATTTATTTACTCCCCACCCCCACCCCTTCTTTTGCTGTAAAGCAAACCAGCTGAGGTTAAGCCACAAAGAGTGAAAACAAAGAGCGCGAGATCAATACAGCGTATATCTGTCTACCCTGGGCTAAATTCGCCCATCAAAAATACTGCAGGAGACCAGGCAACGCTGTAGAGCTTCTTATAATGGGGTCCCTCGCACAAGGAGCGCTCATACTTAACATTTCCAGTTTGGTCTATGATTCAAACTTAACAGCAATGGTAAACCTAAGAGAATATGCACAAACTCTAAATCGTCTATAGATATTGTTCATTTTCTCATTAAAATAAGTTTATTATTTCATTTAGTTAAATTAAACACAAATATACACTCTTCTCTGGTTCCAAGTGTACAAGCCAGAGTGTAATAGGCTGAGAGGCTCTGGGAAAAACTGGCCCGGTTAACCAATAATGAAGTTATTCATTAGATGTAGCTATGAAGTCAAAATGACTGAAGGGGGGTTACCTGTAAACCTGAAGGCTCTGGGAATTTGTTGGCTTTAGTGCTGCTGGACGTCATCGTGATTGAGCTTGACAGAGACGAACGTCTGCTGCGAGCTGAAGAAGGCCGGGAGGATGATCGGTTGTCTGCAACACACACAAACACGTGAAAATTCTCATGGACAAACACACACAAAAAAGCATTTTTTACTGACAAATAAATTAAGCACAGCCCGTGCCTTTCCCTAATTCTTATCCAAAATCCATCTCCAAGTTCAAGCGAACATGGCTACCTTGCATTTGGGTTCTGGGAAAGTGCGATCTTGAGTTCAAGCTCAGTTGAATTAATTAAAGAACCATTTGAAAGCACAAGTAGTGTAACGACTCCCTTTCAAATCTATTTCTCTTTTTTTTTTTTTTCCTCGAAGACTAATTGAAGCTCGAAAATGTCAATTTGCTAATGAGTGGTCTGATTGTTTCCAAGTCTGGGAAATCGAGACGTGAAGGAATCCGACGGGCTTATGAGCAAATTGCCGTAGCAAAGAAATAAACAGACCCACTGTCATGGTGTTTGTCACAGATCTATTTTGCATTGGTGGGGCTATTTTAGGAGCCGAACTGTAAAATGTAACCCCCAACAAAAGCTTTCATGTGAGCTCATATTGAATGTTGGGGTAGTTTTTTCTTGAGTGAACAGATAATCATCTCTCAGCAGTTCTTGGTAAACAGAAAAAGAAAAAAATATGTCAAAGTGACCCATGTCTGATATGGTTCAAATGTATATCTCGGGGCAGTGCTGGTTTCTACTGACAAATCTGAGACCAAATGAGCAGTCCAAATTGTTTTCGAGCTGGAAGAATAACCCATTCAACATGTGCGATCACGTAGCATCTTGTGTCAGAGCCTTGTTAAAATGTAACGCGTATAAATCAATACATGGGAGAGGCGCAATAATGTGATAATCCCGACTACTATCTGGAAGCTCATTTGTTTTTGCAGCAGTGGTGGACTGGGCCTCCTCTCTAATCCCTCATCATCTCCCCAGTGAGAAGTGGTGGAATCCTCCAAATCAATAACATGAACATGGACTGACCACTTAAATCAACCCCATCTATCTTCCCACTGTGAGCCTGTCCTTGGCTCGCTCATCCTGGACCTCGGTTCTTTTCCACACAGTGCTTTTAAAGTGAAAAAGTGAGCGTTTTACATCCACTTAAAAAAAAAAAAAGGAAAAAAGTGGCTGGAGAAGCACACATTTCTCATGTTTGTAGGAAATAGTAGTTTAGCAAGTTGAAAATGACCAGCTTCAAAAAGAAGAAGGAAAAAAAAATCATCATGTGGAATTTCAAAAGTGATTGAACGCCTGGAGTTTTCCTCAGAGTTGACGGAGCTAATGTCAATCTCTTAATGGCAGAAATGATTACTCAAATCAAAACACTTTACAGTCTCCTCCCTCCAAACAGGACACCCTAATTGTGTGGCTATTATGATGTATGGACTGTCTTAATGAGGTGATTTGTCATGGAGTGAGTGAAAAATCGATCAATAACAGAGCAAATTGGAAATCTGTGTGTATGGGTGTGCATCCAAATATGGCAATTTTGCACATAACTGTTGTATAGTTGTTGTTTTTTATGTTGATATCCCTTTTTTTCTTTTTGCTCACTCTAGAAGGTCGAATCCTGCACCTTTCTTTGGTGTTGTGTCCGAGTCCACCTGCTGAGTTGCTGCCGCTTTTGTTGCTGCCGCCGATGACGCCGATGACATGGAGCTCTTTGGCGGGCTGTATGATTGACTGCCAAAGTTCAGTCTCTTCAGCTTGGCATCAGCCTCAAGTCTCTCCAACGCAGCGGTTTGACACTGCTCTACTGTAGACGCAAACAATCTGCAGAACTGACAGCAGCAGGAAAGCAGGAGTAAGAGGATGACACATGAGAGATGCTTCGAAGCAACAAGCAGCGGCGTGAATGCTTACAGTCTGGTGTTAGGCAATGCTAAGAATGGGTAGAAGATGCATTAAATAAAAACAAATGTGGAGCAAACGTGAGGAAGAATTAGAATTTTGTGTTACTCATTAATGTTCTGAGTAAATGATATATATTAAGATATATTAAGATACAGTAGATCCGTAACTCTGTTGCACTGGAACAGGTTCAAAAGTCCAAAGTAAGCAAGCAATAACAATAATGATGGAAGACTGAAAATTCAGTATAAACCTGATAATTTCAGTGTTTTTTAAAGGCTGCACGACTGCACCATACAGTATGTGATAGAAGAAACAGGAACAAGGGCTTTTAAGATAAGCTGTATATAAAGTATATAAAGCAGAATTACCTAAAAATCAGCAGAAGTCATTTCATACGTCTACACTTACTTCTGCATAGTGCAGTTTGCCATCCTTGTTGATGTCAGCCAGTGAGAAGATAGCATTCAACTCCTCTTTCGTCATTTTCTCTCCTCTCTAAAAGAGCAAGCAAATGTGCTTCAGTTCTGCTACCATGTGATTGGTCAGTTAGATATTTGAGGTAACGAGTAGCTGAACAGTTGCACCTAATGAAGTAGCCAGTGAGCTCAAAAATGACATCTATAACAAACTCATATAACCACGTAGCACAGTGGTCTCCAACTCCAGGCCTCGAGGGCCGGTGGCCTGCAGGTTTTAGATGTGTTCTTGATCCACCACAGCTGATTTAAATGGCTAAACGACCTCATCAAAATGGTTGAAGTTCTCCAGAGGCCTGCTAATGAACTCATCATTTGATTCAGGTGTGCTGACCCAGGGTGAGATCTAAAACCTGCAGGACGCTGGCCCTCGAGGCCTGGAGTTGGAGACCCCTGATGTAGCATATTCACTTTATGTAACTAAAGTATAACCACATGATGCAAAGGCTACTCACTGTGATTAAGGCTTTCTCCAGTTCACTGTGTGAGACGTAGCCGTCACCGTTCACATCCATCTTTTTAAAAACTCTCATCAGCTCACTTTCCTCAGTTTTCTCCTCGTGCTTGAGAATCTCACAAAAGTCATCAAAGTTCAGGTTAGATGTTGTAGCAGTCCAGTATTTATCGAGAGTGGCATGGGATGGATTTCTACCAGCCTGCTGAAGAACTGAATGGAGGAGACAGAAAAAAAATGTTTAAATAAATATATGAAGAAAAACAAACAAAAAAAAAACAGCATCCACATTGGCCTGATGATGCTCAATCATCCGGGTAAGGAAATCATCCAGATCGATAGAACGGACTTTCTGGGAGCCTCCACAGTATTTTATAGAGTGACATGCAACCTTTTACCTTAAACGATTAGGCGCCGACTCACCTTCAAGAGAAATTATAATTAAATGCAACACTTAAGGTGAAGTTTCCTTTCAAAATTGGCCATCCTTCCAAACAGGATCAGCAGATTTCCTTCTTTAAGTGGAAATGCCACGGCATTTTGATTCCCTCACCCCTGTCCCACATTTTAACTGGTTCTGCAGGACATGCACTTTTCTAAAGTCTGGATTTTACCAAATGCACATAAATGGAAGGTTGTTTTTTTAAATTATAGTCAGAAGGTTAGCCAGTATAATCACATAATCAAAGAGTTCCATTCACCAAAATAAGAGCACAGCCTTTGGTTGAATTTGGTTTTGGTTTTTTAAGATAGGAGTTGCCTTTCAGTTTGAACAGGGAGGGATATATGGTGTGAAGTCACAGAGTATATGTGTGTCATAATTGGCTAAAAATTGCTAGAATTGGGCAGCACGGTGGTTAGCGCCTGAGGTCAACTCCACCATCAGGTCAGCGTCTTTCTGTGTGGAGTTTGCATGTTCTCCTGTTGTTTGCGTGGGTTCTCTGGGTACTCTGGCTTCCTCCCACAGGCCAAAGACATGCAGTACCCTGCCTCTGCCCTAAGACAGCTGGGATAGGATCCAGCCCCCGACGGAAGAGAATGGATGCAATTGCTAAAATTTGTTTGTTCTTTTTTAAAGTGTGCCAGTTTATAGATGCATCCCTAATAAAATATTAGAGTATAGGAAGACTGTCGAATGAGGCCATAAGAGCAATTTAAACTTACGTAAAAGAACAAACATAATTGTCCTTTACATGGTAAACACCAATCCAGTATTTTTTTTCTTTAAGTTAGAGATGAAAAACCTCCCGTCATTGTTAATTGTTTGTCCCACAATTAGGTTGCTGGGATTTGGTCACCCTGGTCTCAGAGTTTTAGGGAAATTTCCATTTTCTACTTTCAGTCGTTTTTGTACATAGTGTACGCAGAGAAAAATAGACCATTATAGTGAAACTTGGCGATAAATACTTGTTACTTACTACACATCACAATTACAATGAACTGCTTACAAAGGTTTATTTGTTGCTAGCTAACAATCAGTGCGTTGTCATTGCTTACCACGACTTAAGTGCTGTTTCGTAGTGATATTTGTCAAACTAGATCTGAACACAGCCAAGTACGCGGCTCTGCACTGCATGTAGAAAGCCTCATCCTCTTCGGAAGGACGGGGTGACTCCTGAAAAGACATCTTTCGAACAACAGACCGAGCTGCTTGGATAAGTCTCACCAGCTTTGAAAAAACTGTAGTCGGATATGACAGCTTTTACCTCATTATCAAGCTGTGACGACCATGTTTAATCAGCTAAATGCAATGTATTGAATCAGATAACAATTAAACAATGACACTTATCCTCGCACATCATCACTGGTACAGCTAGGCTGTTGCTATGTAAACAAAAAGCCAACGGTACGCACAAAAACGGACACGGAAGAAACACGCGTTAAACGTTCCGGTTGCTTTTAAAACGGACGTGAAGCGGCGCTTGACCTGCCGAGGTGATTAAAAATATTTAAAATGGAAAACATCGCATTTAAAACGTTATTTGAGTCTTTGTTTTTAAGTAAATGTATTTTAGGACGTTTGTATATAGCAAAACATAAAAACTACAAAAGCTGTTCCTGGAGGCTTAAAAAGAAAAAAAAAAGCTCAAGTATTCTTCAGTGAAAATTTCGTAGCTCTTTATTACTCATTCACTATTTTTTTCATATCATCTATGTTGACATCAAAGAACACGTAGCAAACAACAATTCAGGCTGTGAACACTCATTAATTTAATATCACCTGTCATTAATATCACCTGTTTACGTAACTGTGGGAAATACAGCCCTACATGAACTACTCTAATAGTTTTTTGCTGCATTATAGTTTACTTATGTTGCAACAAGTAAAAATAAAATCCCAAAGATGGTTTAGAGCAGGGGTCACCAACCTTTGTGAAAGTGAGAGCTACTTCTTGGGTACCGATTAATGTGAAGGGCTACCAGTTTGACACACACTTCTGAAATAACAAATTTCCTCAATTTAACCTTAATTATATATTATCATTAATAATTAATGATATTCATCTATGTAAATACACTGATTATGGCAACTGTTTCCGTGGAGACCAGCTAGCGCTGATCTAATATTTAACAATAAACATTTTTTAATATATTATCTCTAACAAATTGATACCAATGCAATTGTGATTTTAAAAAAATAGCAA
>VURO01046362.1:0-15340 GCA_015108175.1 Pelvicachromis taeniatus | reverse complement strand
GGTTTGTGGGGGGTTGTTTGTTGTGTGTGGGTGGTGTTGGGGGGGGGGGGGGTGTCAGTGACCACACTTCATATATTCAGAAGGTAATTTCTTATTTCTTTATGACATGACATCTTTACGTCAACTCTTGAAACTTTTCCCGTGATTTCCAGTGCGTAGCCCAGAGAGCAAGTGGACTCTATACTGCAAAGGTGCAGACACCATGATTTTTGAAAGATTGCACTCCTCCTGTAACAAACTGATGGAAGTAACTACTAACCACCTCAATGTGAGTGATCCAAAGCATATAAAAGCAGCTTGACGCTAAAGTCAATGGAATTTTAATATAATAATGGAATTTAACATCTGACTTCTTTCAATTATCAAACGAAAACAGGAGTATGCAGGTAATGGTCTACGTACGTTGGTTCTGGCCTCCAAAGAGTTAAACGAGAATTACATGATAAATTGGAAACAGCGCCACCATGAGGCCAGTGTTTCCATGGAGGGACGTGAAGAAAAACTTGATGAACTTTACGAAGAGATAGAGAAAGATATGATGGTTAGTACATGTGCTAAAACTCTTTTCAGTTGCTAGATAGACTGACATAGCAATTTGCTGCTTGATTACCTCTTGGTAGTTCTGCTTTGTACCAGTGATGTCAAACTCACTTTACATTGTGGGCCTCAACATAGCCCAATTTCATCTTAAATGGGCTGGACCAGTGAAACTCTGCTTGTCCCCTGTGAGTGTTTTACTACACATTTAATCCCTGAGATATCTTCCAATAAGATAAGGAAGTGCAATTTCAACAGTACGTCTGAGATTTTCTTACATGATAAGAAATGCTTCTGTATTAAATGAATGAAAAGTATTAGCATGACTCTTTGAGCATAAATTGTTAGAAGTAAATAAATAGAAATAATAGCGGTAGTAAAAGTAAAATTACAGAAATGTTCATTGACCAGACTGTCCTGTAATTATAAATTAGAACGGTTTTGTTAATTCAGAGGAATTGTTCTGACATTTAATTGTTTACCTATTAATTAATTTACTTGGTGTTGTATGTATATGGCCATGGGGGAGGTCTTTATCAATAGGAAAAGCTGCAAAACTTGTGAAAATACATGTGAAAGTCCAAAATGTATTTCATCTTTCACATTTTACAAAGCTGTCCAGCAGGCCAGGTTAGAGTCTATGCCAGGGCAGTTCTGGCACCCAGGTCTCATATTGACACCCCTAGTTTATATTGTACACTAATGTTACAGCAAAACCAGCATCACGTGTGATAAAGGTATAAGATGGCTTCATTGCTTTGCTTTATTCAGCATCAGTTTAAATTATAGCTGCATGTGTGGCTTTAGCTGTTGGGAGCGACAGCTGTGGAGGACAAGTTGCAAGACGGTGTACCACAGACCATTGAGCAACTGACTAAAGCTGACATCAAAATCTGGGTGTTAACTGGAGATAAGCAAGGTCAGTGCCACTTTATCTGTCTTTTAAAACTATACATTTCAAAGTGGATAAAGACTGCATCATGATGTGTAATACTTTCTTATATTCCTACCCTCATTAATCTATGCACAATCTCAGAGCATCAGCAGTTTTGATTGATGGGTTTGAATAGTTTCAACTCACAGATCTAATGTACATATCTACAAATGTTCTGGGAGTCATGTAAGTTTCTGTTTGCCATAAGATTGACTTTAAAGATTACCTTGGTATAGCACCTAGGTGATTGAGAATTATTCTTTTTTTATTGTTCTTCAACAGAGACAGCAGAAAACACTGGGTATTCCTGTAACATGCTAAGAGAGGAGATGAAGGAAGTCTTTGTTGTCTCAGCCAACACCGCTGAAGGAGTCAAAGAGGAGCTACAGTGAGTCAGTTATAAACCAGATGATGATTGTATTCTGCCAATCAGAGGCTGTTTCAGTATATGAATTAGTGAGATAATCTGGCACTATGAACTTCAACAAACTTAAAAATTACTAATAAAAGATGACCAATTTATTCACCAACTCATTCATCACAAACTCACAAACATTTAAATCTTTTTCCCTTATACAAAACCCTGCTCTTTAGTTACTTTTCTGCAGCCGTAAAACAAAAATGTAGTTGTTGCCATTCAGAAAACAATAGATCCTTTTCATTTAATTCAAATGAAATCCAAATTTATATTTCTTGCTAGTGACCATAGATTTTATCACACAAATTGACAACTGTTGCTGCCAGATTTCATAACTTGCAACCATAAGCTAATTCTACCACAACTGAATGAAAAACTAATAATAAATTAGCCAGCTTATCATAGCCATAAGCTAATTCTACCACAAGAAAAAAAAAATGTAAATAAGAGAATGAATAGTATTTTTTTTTTTTATTAAACAGTGTTTTAGTCTGTTAATCTTTAATCTGTGCTGTGCTTATATCTTCATTGTTGTCTTTAAGAAATATGTAGTTCAAAAATGTGACCTTTATATCAAGTCTTGTTCTCTGTCCTCATATTTTCAGGAATGCACGAAGAAAAATGTGTCCTGAAGCAGCAAATGAGCCATCTGTGATTAAATCCCGAGCAGGCCTGTTTTGGCTTAAAAAGACAAAGACTGTGCAGGATGAGAAGGTGGATGGAGATTATGGACTAATTATAAATGGGCATAGTCTGGTAAGAAGGCTTTTTAGGCATATTATTGATTTCAGCAACCACTGAAAAACCTCTGCAGGTTGACCTGTTTTGTTTATTTTGTTGTTGTAGCTATTCAACAGTAGACCCCACACTGTGTGATTAGAAAGTACATACAGTTTTTTTTAAAGCCTGATTCTCATATATACATGAATGGAATTCTCTTGAGGTTTTAAGACAGACAGATGACCTCACTCCAATCCCTTCTTCCCTTCATCACCAGGCATTTGCACTAGAGAAGAACTTGAGGCTGGAGCTGCTGAGAACAGCATGCATGTGTCAGACAGTGATTTGCTGCAGGGTCACTCCTTTGCAGAAGGCCCAAGTGGTTCAGCTGGTCAAGAAATACAAGCAGGCTGTCACTCTTGCCATTGGGGATGGTGCCAATGATATCAGCATGATAAAGGGTAACCTATGTGAAGTCACTAATACACTGAGCAGTATTTTCACTACAACTAACCAGCTGGGAAATATGTAGCTGATATTGTGTATTCTATTGTGCATTTCATTTGTTTTCTTTTCTGCCTGTCAGCTGCTCATATTGGTGTAGGAATCAGTGGGCAGGAAGGCATGCAGGCAGTCCTGTCCAGTGACTTTTCCTTTGCCCAGTTCCGTTACCTTCAGCGCCTCCTGCTGGTGCATGGCCGCTGGTCCTACATACGCATGTACAAGTTCCTTGGATATTTCTTTTGCAAGAACTTCACTTTTACCCTTGTCCAATTCTGGTACGCCTTCTTTTGTGGATTTTCTGCACAGGTGAGACGTATTTATTGTAACTATACTATAACGTAATTTACTTTGTAATCAGACATAAAAACTCTCAAAACATCTCAATGAGAGAAATGCCAAAGAATTTCAAATGATCCAGGACAAATGAAACAAATAAAGTCACATTCACATTTTCTTAATGTTGTATTTATATGTTCATCATGGTTGTTCACAGTCTGTTTATGATGAGTGGTTCATCACCTTCTACAACATGGTTTACACAGCCCTTCCAGTCCTTGGCATGTGTCTCTTCGACCAGGTATGTAGATTACAATTAGCCATCAGTTTTTCGTTGACTTACATCTCATACTCACATCTATGTGTCCACTGAGCTTTTTCATCTCTTTCTCTAAACCTTGTTTTGTGCAGGATGTAAATGACCATTGGTGTTTACAGCATCCTCAGCTCTACGCTCCAGGCCAGAAGAACCAGTACTTCAATAAGAAAGCTTTTGTGAGCTATCTTATTCGCGGCTGCTATTGCTCCTTAATCATCTTCTTTATCCCATGGGCTTCCATGAATGACGCAGTCAGAAATGATGGAAAAGACATTGTGAGCCATCCATCTTTTGCTTTCTTGCTACAGACCTGTCTGCTTTTTGTGGTGCACACACAGGTGAGAACATAGAGTATTACAGAACTATTTATCCCTGTTTGTTTTTTATTTTTTAATTTTTTTGTCAGTAAACTGCAGTGCTTGAGAAAACATCACATTCAACAGCTTAATTTAAGGATTTCTATATCATAAATCCATGCACCCTTGCTGGATACTTCATTATGTGCACATTGTTACAATCAGTTTGGACAACTTTTTGACTGCAGAACTGCCTTTAATTTTTATGGCAAAGATTCAACAAGACGCTGGAAACATTCCTGAGAGATTTAGGTCCATATTTACACGTTTGCTGCATATTCAACTGCTGCACATCTATAATGCAATTCTCTCATTGCACCACATTGCAAAAGGGGCCATATTGGATTGAGATCTGGTGACTGTAGAGGCCATTTGATTATAGTGAAGTCACTGTTGTGTTCAAGGAACCAAATTGAAATGATTTGAGGGTCACGTGGTGCTCTATCCTGGTTGAAGAAGCCATCAGAAGATGGGAGTACTGTGATAATACAAAAAGCATGGTCAGCATCAGCACTTAACATTCCTCAGCTGATACTAAAAGTGTGCAAATAATAATATCCCCCACAATAGAAGAAACACAACTTCATTGTCATTGTACATTGTTACGGTACAAGGTACATTGGCAGAGTACAAGGCAACAAAATTTGCTCTCTGCATTTACCCCATTCACTCAGTGAAGCAGTGGGCAGCTAACAATCCAGCAGGGAGCAGTGTAGGGATGGTACCGTGCTCAAGGGTGCCTCAGGGTAGACATTGGGTGGATTCAAACCGTCAACCTTCCGATCAAGGGGCAACCACTCTACCTACTGAGCCAACATTAGACCTGTGTTTTTTTTATTTTTTATTAACTGTCAGTCATAAGACACATACGTACATACTTCCTTTACAACTTTACACAAACAAAAATAACATAAATAGCATGAATAGCATGAAAAATCATAAGTAATCATAAATGATCACCCCCTTCCCCCAAAGTTTAGAAAAATAGATGTCTTACAGAAAATCAGTTAACCCATACAACAGCAACAAACAAACAAACAAACAAAAGAAGAAAAAAAAACAGGAAAACAAGTCTATTAGATCCATTCTACTGTATTACTAGTATCTATCCTTATGTAATACTAGTCAACATGATATTAATGCCAACATTGGTCAACATTAATTAATATTTGTTGATATCACTGCTTGCCCTTTAATCTAAGTAAGTTAATAATACTGAAATATCTTAAATGGAAATTATCTTAGAAGGAGAAACAGCCACTGCCGACAATAGCAGAGAAATTGGTACACAGTCATATAATATACTACAAAGAGATTTCTCGAGCTGGTAATTCTTCTAAATATTTAAGTAATAAAATATTACTTAAATATTACTTACTGGGATTACTTAATCCCAGTAAGTAAAAAACTACCAGGCAAACCTCTGAGAGAGAATTTTATCTTCTCCAATTTCAAAAAAACAATTTCAATCTTCTGTTATCTGATTTGTGTGATCCCATGCAAACTATTGACGTGGTTTTCTGTTACTAGCTGACAGGAGTATTACCCATTGTAGTCTTCTGCTGCTGTAGCCCACCAAGGTTTGATGTGTTGTGTGTTTGTGATGCTCTTCTGGATACCTTGGTTGTATCAACTGATTGTTTGAGTTACTGTTGCATCCCTATCAGCTCAAAGCAGTGCTGCTTTTCTCCTCTGACCTCTGCCATCAACAAGGAATTTTGGTCCAGAGAGCTGCTGCTCACTAGATTTTTTTCATTTTGGACCATTCTTTGTAAACCATAGAGATGCTTGTGTGGGAAAATCCTAGTAGATCAGCAGTTTTTAGAATACTCAATTGAAATGGTCTAACTAACAAAGTGGACACTTAGTCAATATATTAGTCTGTTGTAACAGATAGACTTCCATTCCAGTCATTAATTTTGATTGTGCACCAGTACACTAACAGTGATGATTATAATAATAACATTAATAACATAATAGTAATAATAATGATAACAATAATATTAATAGTAATAGAAGTAATAATAATAATAATAACAACAATAATCTTTTACTTTTCAGCTGTCTCTTGACACCTTTTACTGGACAGCAGTGAACCATTTTTTTGTGTGGTTAAGCACGATAGGCTACTTTGCCATCACATTCACCATGTACGGCAATGGCATGTTTTATGTCCTACCATCTTCTTTCCCCTTAACTGGTAAGTACATTTAGTGCATTTAGTATGGAGGCCACTTTAATGTTAACTTTTTGATGTTTTTTTTTTTCTTTTCTAAAATTTTGGTACTTCAAAGGAGACCTGAGTATATGCGTTATGTGATTCTGTCATTTTTGGATTTTAGGCGCAGCAAGAAACTCTTTGAACCAGCCTAATGTGTGGCTCACCACATTCCTGACCTTCCTCCTCTGCACCCTGCCTGTTGTAGCGTTCCGCTTCATATTGATACAACTTCGTCCTACCATTAATGACAAGGTGAAAAAACACTTGAGACAGCATGTAAAGTCATCTTGTCTTCTATGTGCCCTTCTGTCTTGTACACCATAAAGTAGGGTATCCATAGAAACAAGTCTACATTGTTTCTTTTCTTTTTCTAGGTGAGGTATAAGATGCGTACAGAGGCGCTGCCAGCAGCTGCCCCTCGTCGCCCACTGAGAAGGCGTAGTACTCGGTCAGGCTATGCCTTCTCTCACTCCCAGGGCTACGGTGATCTGGTAACATCTAGAAAATTCCTGATGAAACGCCCCACGAAGAGAGCACCTCTGTTCACCCATACAGACTCTTCCATACTTCAAAATCAGCCACAGCACTACCGCACTATTGCTGAGGAGCCACATAGACCCTAGCCTGGTATACAGTACACAGGTACTGAAAGACTACAGACATAACTTCATAACTTTGGAGCCAACCTGGCACTGAAGACAAACAAAACAGGATAAATTTAAACTATATGGTGGTTTCCAGATAAAGTCCTATTATGAAACACTGAGTCACCATAAAAACTATTGGTGTCTTATAATGTGTGAATGTTGATAAGTTTTTATGTAAAATACAAAATAGTTATAAAAACTAAAAAAAACTAAAATTTGCTTGGTTCTGAAATTGATTTTCCAACAACATAGCTGAGAAATTAAAAATGTGGAAATGTATTTTGACTTTTAATGCAAAGTATATAACAAACATTTAAATGAGAACACAGTTCACTTCTAATATAGTATAAAAGTAGATTAAAAAGAAAACAGGTTTCATAAAAAATATAAATGGTAGTATCCTGGTCTATGCATCAAACATCTGCCTCTTGTACCGTACACACACATAGTGTGTGTGTACGGTGAGTGGTTGATCACCTTGGACAACATGGTTTCATGCAGTTTCCTACAGTTTTCTCACAATAGACTCATTGTGAGAAAACCATACAAAAAAACATATACTTACACGCAACTGCGTGTACTGCACACACATTTCTTTTGCCCTCATTGGTTGTTTTATTTCCTATATGGTGAAATGTAAAGAGCAAACATGAGAAACTTTTGATTTTACTTTCCATTGAAATCTGTTTTCATGCCCCAGTATGTTAGTTATAAATAATCTCAAAACATTCTGAAGACAGAAACTGGGATGAATGAACAAAATGTCCCTTTTTGATTTTTAAATTTGGTAAGGCTTTAATTGCTGGAAAAGGTATCTAAAAAAGGATATATCTATAATTTGTAACCATAGATTATGTCTATGGTCGTTTACAGTTGTTAATCCATTGGACCATGCTTCAGGATGGCTTTACTTTCTTTTTTACTTATTTTCTTCATCCTGTTAAGACTTTGCTTATTAACTCTGAGTGACAAATTGCATTTTCTAGTTCCAGTTTATCATGATTAGTCAGCTGAGCTGTAATGCATTTGTTTATGAAAAACACAGAAGCATTGTTTGGATTGGGGTAGTGAATGTGTGAGCTTCCTCTTTTCTCACATTGGTGATTTTTATTGCCTTTATCAATCAAGACCAAAGCATTTTACCTGCTGAAAATGTTCAAGAGGTTGTTACAGTTCTGAGCTGTAACTGTCAGTAGGCCGAGGTACCTCTCAACGGCTACATGAATCTGACAGCAGTTTTATGTTCCACTAGTTTCTCAGCCTCCTGTTAACCTTATTTCTTTCTGTCTGTCTGTCCTGTAATGCTGAAAGTAGCTAAGTGTATCTCAGTCACACACTATGCAAAGAAAAAATAGTTCTGTGTCAAAGAAAATGTGAATTGAAACAAAGTTCTTTTAAATAAATGTCAGGTGTTATTTTGATAATCTTTTTTTCATCCAGTGTCTTTTGACCTATAAGGAACGACACAAAGAGTGCTTCAAATTCGGGAGATTTGGAAAGCTGATTCAACTGTTCTTTTCTGCCTGGGTTCCTTCACTAACAAATCTCCTGTGTTACTGTAGTGGGCTTCAAACAGGACAGACCCTGTTCTGAATCATCCTTCTGCTTCTGGCGTTTCCACTAAATCAGCTTTATCACCATCTGTCTCACATGTGATTTCATCCTCTTTATTAGAGGTGTTAGATCACAAAGCTCAGCCTCCTTTCTGACACCTTTCTGTTGTGGATCAATACAGTTTACTTTATGCACTGTATTCACAAGTTCCAGCTAGTGGCCTCTATAAAAGAACTGGCCCTTCAGTTTTACTCTCATTAGTGTTAATTCTGGATTATTTCTAAATTCTGATGGGATACAGATCTCTTTCCTCACAGCCTTTCTTTTAATCTTGACAAATAAAATACCTTATCTATGAAATGCCTTTCCATTATTTTGAGATCAGACTGTTAAATGTCAGCAATCTCCACATTGGTGACAATCAGTGTAATGGTACATGATTTTTTTTATGCTTATGAATGAGTCAAAACGTAACCTGAATTTAAGTCAACTGCTCAATTTGAGCATGCGCATCTGTCAAGGGGTGTGTTACATACCTGACCACCCAGGTCGCAACCATAATGTTACCTCTGATTGGCTGAACTTCTTCCCAGTTATTGCTTTTTTACCGCACCTACATCCTACGCTTAGTCACCATCCAGGTCCAAAGATCACCGCACTGTTCAAACAAACCCTGAGTTGCTAGGTGGAGGGGCATCCCAGCCCTGTTCTTCCTGGATGACCCTGAAAGCTCTTCTGTAAGCACATCTCCCACCACCTTGGTACCTAGTGTCGGTTAACTTTATCAAAGGAGGAAATAAAAGGGAACTTTAAAATCTTAGACACCTCTTGTTTTCCAGCCTGTGCTTGGTGTGAGCAGGACTTTGAGGACAGAGGAAATCATATTTTTGTTTGAGGTATGTGGCTGATTTTCATTTCAGACTGTGGAAGTGTGTTTGATATCCTGAATGTCATGAATAATTATCACAAACAAGCTCACAATTTGATCCCTTAAAGTCTGACCTAGATCTCAGGCCAGGTCAGATTCACAATGATTCGGACTGATGTAATATTATTGTGAGTGAAGAAATATTAAGTGAAACTTAACAAACAAAGTTTATTGGCTTCTTTTTATGCTTGAAAATTCCATAAATGTGTAGAAATTAGATAGCATTAGAGGTTAGTGTCTAACCTCAGACTCGATTCATTATTTTCAAATTGCTATTGATTTCAACATTTCCTATTTTCACTATTTCTATTCAGAACTTTATTTTGCAAAAAGAAAACAAGATGAAAAATACAAGTAGTACTTGTAAAATATAATGGAGACTTAAGGGAGATGAAGAAACATGGTTGTCTGGCACAAAAGATTAAAATGGGAGTGGTTTTATTTCTTTATGGCTTTGTAACACAAATAAAGTCTGGAGAGTGGGAGTACAGTGCAATGAAATGTATTTGCCTCCTTCTTGATTTCTTTTCCTTTTTTTGCACATTTGTCACACTTTTAGTTGTTTGAGATCATAAAATACATTTTTATGTTAGACTAAGGTAACTGAGAATGCAAATGCAGTTTTTAAATGATAATTTTATTTATTAAGGTAAGCTAGCCTACGTGAATGAGTAATTGCCCCTAATCATAACACCAGGTTGTGCCACCCATAGACGCCATTTTTGTCCAGTCTCCTATTGTTGAATGATGAACATTGACCTTAACTGAGGCAAGGACGGCCTGCAGTTCTATCTATCTATCTATCTAGATGGTAGTTGTTTACTACCATCAGTCAGCAGCTATATTCACCCAGTATAAAAACAAATAATGAATTGAACAGAGTGCATGTAAAAACGTAAGCTTTTTCAGATGTCTTCAGAGCTTCTGAATATTTTATTTTTATTTTTATCTCCATCTCACTTTCATGAGTCTGTTATACCAAGTGTTGTCTATATATTGACCACGTCCATCACAATTCTAATCAAACATGACCTTCCATATACGAACTGTTCCCTTTTGCAACAGTTTCTCCTTTCATTTGCTTTTTCAATATATGTAAGTCACAAAGGAACGACTCTTTGCCTCACTAGATAGGTCACTGTCATACAAATACAAACATTCATTCCCTAGGTTGTAAAACATGGAAATCCTGACATAAAGATGGGATCTGTAGTGTCACACTTTAACCGGGTACGTGGAAAAGGGAAAAGTGAAGGTAAGCTCTGATGCATGCAAACTTTCTATGTGTTTAATAACTGTATGTTTATAATGGTTTTCTTGTTTGAACATATTCCTGGACTACTGGTATTGAAACATTTGTAAATTTAAGTTGTAAGCATAAATTAAAGTAAATATTCTTTTTTAAAGTAATTTTTTGTTCTTAGTGCTCCTTTAACTTATTGTAAACTCTCGCCTTATTTTCACAGAGGAGAGACGCTTAAGAGCTAATGACAGACCTTTCAATTTATCTCACAATTATGCTGTAAGTATATAAACAAATCTTTTTGTGAATATTCACTAAATAACATGAATATGAAAGATTGTTTGAAAGTTGTACTGAAATCAAAAGCATAGATTGCTACCTGTGTCTTTGAATTTTTAAATTTTTTTGTTGTTATTTCCTCTACTTTAGAACAATGCCATCAGGACCTCCAAATACAACATCTTCACCTTCCTGCCGCTTAATCTCTTTGAGCAGTTCAGAAGACTCGCTAATGCCTACTTCTTCTTCCTCCTTATCCTTCAGGTATCTCTACAGAAAATGTACAACTATCTTTGCACATTGTGCAAACATCTGTAAAATGTCAATTTTACAGATAATGTTTGCACAGTAATGCAATTTAAGTGTATTTAGCTTGCAGATGATCAAGCTAAATGATCAGTGGACTAACATAGTGTGTATCTTTGTGTGTGTGTGTGTGTTCACAGTTAATCCCACAAATCTCCTCTCTGTCATGGTTCACCACAGCCGTCCCTTTGATTTTTGTGCTGTCTATATCGGCAGTCAAGGATGCCAATGATGACATTGTAAGCAGAAAATATAATATTTGAAAACAGAATTGAAATCTTATTAACTAAATAAGAATCTCACTCACAATTAGGAAAAAGAAAAAATAAGGAGCTAATATTTGATTTGTAAGCAAACAATGATTTCTCTTGTGTCAACTGAGCAGAACAGACACAAATGTGACAGACAAGTGAATAACCGAAAGGTGGACGTCCTCGTGGATGGACAGTAAGTCTTTGGAAACCCAAATTAAAAAAAGAACAACTTTTGTGTGAAGAATTATGCAGTGTTTGGATTCATTTCTGTGTTTTATGCCTTTGTTCCCTTCCCCGACAGACTAAAAAATGAAAAATGGATGAATGTTCAGGTTGGGGACATAGTCAGACTGGAGAATAATGAGTTTGTCACAGTAAGTTTGGGGAGGCTTTAATAAAGATTTAAAGTTTTAGTCTACTGAACTATAATTATTGTTTTAATTTCATAGGCAGACCTGCTGTTGCTGTCTAGCAGTGAGCCCCTTAATTTAGTTTACGTGGAAACAGCTGAATTAGATGGGTGAGTGCGGAGTACTGTGCAAAAACCTGTGTATGTTAGCTCAGTGGCTAATTTCTAACAATGCCTTACATTTCCCTTAGTTTTTTCATGTCCTCTTGGTGTTCCCCAGAGAAACTAACCTCAAGGTAAAACAGGCTCTGACTGCAACCGGAGAGTTGGGAGACAACATTGAGGCACTGGCCAACTTTAATGGTGAGAAGATAAATGAAACAACAGAAAATAATAGTCTTAAATAAAATGTTTACAGTACATTTCTGTAAATAAAGTTTTTGAGGTTATGTCTATAAAAATCCCAATTTCAAAAAAGTGATGACATTGTCAAAAAAAAAAATTAAATGATGTGCATTCTCTTGATGCAACAAAACATTTTTAAAGTGAGACGCAACTCAGACAAGTTGGGAACAAAAGAGTCGAAAAGTAAGTGGTACTTAAATAGAAACAGCTGGAGAAACATTTCAGATAATTTCAAAGAAATTTGCACAAAGAGACACGGTGATCTTCTGGATATCATGATGCACTGCATTAGCATCAGCATGGTTCTGTCATGGAAATCACTGCACGAGCTCAGGAACACATCCATTTTATCTGTGGCCAAATTGAATTGAAATTTCAAGTCACTTTGAAAAAATAAAGCCGCATCTTCTGTAATAAAGAGGAGAGCGCTTGTTCAGCAGCAATTACAATTACTGCATACTGTATCAAGTGGTATAGAGGTACATTAATGGTTAGGGAACTGGCGGCTGCACATTTGGAAAGGCACCACTGAGGTTGAAAGGTATATCCAGGTTTAAAAATAGCATATGTTCCCATCCACATTGTGTCTTTTTCAAATGATAGATAGCCTTTACATATTTTAGCAGGAGGATGCTAAATCACATACTGCATGGCTTCAAAGTGGAATAGTTTGAGTGTGGTTTATCTTGCTCTGCTCATCTTCTTTTTCTTTTTTTTTTAAGAAAATTTGAATTTTCTCCTTATTGAGTCTTTTATTTATTTCTCGATACTCTAAATATACTTTTCTGAGGAAAGCGATCGCTCACAGTGTGCTTTAGCAGTCACATACTGTACATAGAATAATAATTACCTGTGCTGTAAAGAATGGGTGGACTTTTTTGTCCAGGCAATTTAATAACAACACACAGGAAATCCAGCATGGCCAAATTAACACTGTCAGATTTGATTTCAACACTTTAAAAGTGTCTATATGGGTCCACACCAGAGAGTGTTAATTTAACTCTTTTTGGAGAGTTAGTACTTTAACTCTGATTTAGTGTTAAATATCAAATCTGGAGTTAATCATTTAACACTTATTAACACTAACTATGTGTTAAATGTTTATATATTAACTCTCACAGAGTATTTTATTTGAACTATATAAGAGTTATCTTCCAATTTATTTCCCACCATTGGTGCCTTTTCCTCCACTATAAGGCCCATTGAAGTTGCTCCAATTCAAAATGCCCCAGAAAATATGTTAGAGAACTTAAAAGATTGTCACATTAGATTTGAATTGTATTCTGTGAAATAATGTATTTTTTAATTTCTACAAACAGCTGGGTTTGAGGACGTGGAGCTATACGCAAGCTTATTCCCTTTAAACCTGGGAAATTTAATCCAAAAACTGTTGCTGACACCTCTGTTTCTCAGGTGAAGTGCGATGTGAACCTCCCAACAACCGTCTGGACAAGTTCAAAGGGACCCTGACTGCTAACAGTGACGTCTATGCTTTGGACAATGACAAAATGCTACTCAGAGGCTGCACTCTCAGGAACACTGAGTGGTGCTTTGGTTTGGTCATCTTTGGAGGTATGCTAGCTGGCTACTAGTACTGCAGTTGTGTACAGTTTGTGATGGACAAGATTCTCTTTGGATTTAACCTTTATGATTTACACTGATAATAATGTAAATACACAAGGATAAATAGAGGATGGATGGACCTCTCCAGTCATGTGTGTATCCAAAAAGTGCAGGTGTTACACATTAGACTTGTAAAAATGTCTTTTGAAAGTCAAATAGCCTAACTATTTATATTTACCTGCTTGGTAAAATCAGTCCCAGTGCACTTGTATTTTATTGTAACAATATTTTGTACAATTTATTAGCTAATTTAGGAATTTAATATTGGAAGGAATTTAACTTCTGAATCTTCCTTCAAACCATTTTGACTATAGAGAGAATTAACTTTAATGTGTCATACTAACTTCTATCTCAGTTACTAATTTGTCCAGAAATAATTTGGGACTACATCTATCAATTGGCATATCTCTTTTTGAGGTACAGGCTATTAGGGGACTCACAAAAAATCTCTCTGAGAATCACCTTCAACTAAATGCATATAGTTTTTAGAGGTTTCACGGTTTCTATTATAGATTTACTTTTTTTTTTTTTATCATTGTTAGTTATTCCATACTACTCAAAAAAAAATTTATTCAACAATTTTATTACTCAGAATTTTTACCCTTGATGGCAGTCTTCTGTCACAGCCTATCAAAATACTGGGCGCTGTCTTAAGGGGATAGAAATGCTTACTAAGCTAGTGTTTGTGGATTTGAACCTTCCATCTAATAACAATAATAACTTATATAGCGCCTTTTAAGAAACCCAAGGACTCTTTACACAAGAGTAAAAAACCCCACAAAAGACAGGCTAGACCTTCCTTCTACTAAAGTGTGTTGTGTAAAAGCAATAAAAACGGTAGTTTTTCTCCTACTCCTACAACAGTCTGTCAGTGTGTCTCAACATGACAACATGAACCTCTACAGGTCCTGACACTAAGCTGATGCAGAACAGCGGGAAGTCAGTATTCAAACGGACCAGCATTGATCACCTGATGAATATCCTTGTGCTGTGTGTGAGTTTATACACACACACCTATAAATCTTATAAATCTCTATAAATCTCATAATATGTATTACCTTCATAAAAACATTAATTGCTCACATGCAATTTATGATCTCTTTACTCTATCAGATCTTTGGTTTTCTGGCATTTATGTGCGCCATTATGGCCATTTTAAATGCATTCTGGGAAGCAAATGAAGGATCTTTGTTCACTGTGTTTCTTCCTCGTGAAGTGGGCATTGATGCTCATCTCTCATCATTCCTCACCTTCTGGTCTTATGTCATCGTTCTTAACACAGTGGTACCAATTTCACTCTATGTCAGGTAAGTTTCAGCACAGAAAAACCTTGAGAATTGTTTCATGTTTTGACCAATTTTACCAATTTGTGCTACAATGTTAGCGTGGAGATCATTCGTCTGGGGAACAGCTTCTTCATAGACTGGGATAGGAAGATGTATTATCCTAAGAATGATACTCCAGCTC
>VURO01046361.1:0-12488 GCA_015108175.1 Pelvicachromis taeniatus | reverse complement strand
ACCTCTGGTTGTCTGGGGCCTGGGTCTCCTCCATGCCTGTTTCATACACTGGGGGAGGGAGCTATGGCTCCCCACAACCTCTGACAAATCATTACGTGGAGAAGCCTTTTGAATACAAGCGCACACAGGTGCACACATGGGTGTTCAGAGACACAATTTACACCGTTCCTGGCTGCTGTTTTGGAACACATTATGAGCTGTCAGTTCTGCATACTGCACAACCAATATTCAGTATTTACTGTCAACCTCTGTTAGTGCTGTGGTCCGCAGATTGTGTTGCTCTGCATTACTTTGGCTTGTTTTCTATTGCCTTTTGTGTTGTTGTCGTTTCCTTTTGCTTTTTCTAACAGGTGATCCAGTGGACGTGTTTTTTGTTTCTTTCTCTTGCTGTCCCTCTTCCCCTCTGTTTTTCTCCCCCTCACTCCCCTTCTTTCTCTCTCTCCTTTTCCTGTCCCCCAATCATGTCATGTCTGTAACAAATGAAAATTAAATAAATAAATAATAACAAAGGTCAATCAAATGGATCCCTAAGGCAAAACCGCAATGATCCTTTTGATAGAATAAATTCCGTTGGACATCCTTCTTGACCTTCAGACAATAAATCTGATAGGTAACGATCCAAACGGGACAAAAAAAACAGATTTGTTTGGCGCAATCAATGCTCTGCAGAAGAGAAAGGTTGTGTATTCTCATTGGGGAGAAAATAGCCACGTCTGTTTTTATAGTGGCACAGTTCAATATCCACAATGGTCTCTAAAACTGACATTTATGACACTGATTCTCGGCCTTCCTGTAAATTCCTATCGCACTGCAATTTCAGACACCGCCAGTGCTTCTTTCTTGCATTGCAGATCTGTCTCAGAGTGGCTTGCAGATGTAATACGTGGGTGTGGAGACACACAATAATAACTGCGGGCCAAATACGGGGCAGCTGCGGTGAAGTGAGTGAGTAATTCCTGCTGTTGCTGTGGCAACTAGCCAAATGTGGCCCTTTTCCCATCACTGTCCTGTTAGGTGTCAGTGTTACAGCCACAGAGATAATCATTCAGCTTTTACATATAAAGAACCAAACCGTGACTGAACATAAATTATGCTAACCAACGGATGAATCAGATGGGGGGGTAGGGGTGGGGGGATGAGTTCCCAGCTGTTGTCCTGAACTGGAGCCGACTGTTTATCTGATGAGGTTTCTAGCAGAAAAACATAACTAGCCCTGCAGGAGGCAGATGGGCCTCGGACATAAGCCAGTATTTCCAGTCTGTTGAGGAGACGAAGCTGTAATGTTTTTTCCATTTCTCCTCCAACACCATCAGAGGCTCTGCATAGCATAGCCACATATGTGAAGATTATTTAATGCCACTCCACTTTAGTAACAGTTTATCCCAGTGGTCACATGCGATATTGCAACGAAGACTGCAGTATTTTCCACTAAATTATAAAAGAGACGTCTGTAAAAGTGTTGACAGGACACCCGCAAGTGCAAACATGTTCACTTTTAACTGTTCCTACTATGAATGATTAAAAATGGCAGATTCTGATTGCCCAGGTTAGAGTTAGGGTTACAGTTTGGTTTGGGGTTGTCACAGATGATAGCCTTCCGTAGGTTAATGATCTAAATAACTTACAATTGGTGTGGGGAAAAAGTTCACATTGGTGGTTTATAATAGTATTTGTTATTTTTCATGCTAGATTAGATTGTGTTTTTTTTTTTATTATTTAATTAATTTACAATAATCAGATGCCGTTTCTTCACGCCAGATAGATTTATTAAAGGTTTAATCATCTTTGATGACTAGAACAGAAGACTTGTTCCTTCAGTGTTTTTTCAGTCATCAACAGATGCTTCATCTTTCCTTGTCACACACTTAAAATAAAAATATTAACACTGTTTTGAAGCTTTGTTGCTTTTTTTGTGTGGCAATTTGGGTCGTTAGACAAAGCAAAACTGAGATGCCTGATAAAGATACCATGAAGTGATAACAAAGAAGAAAAACACAAGGTGTTTTTTTAAATGATGGACACTGTGCGGCTATTTTTGCAGGTTCAAACATACAGTGTGCTCTCAATCCACAACACTGAACAACATGTTCTGTCCTGCTGTGGTGGGGAGAGCAGAATTTAATATATAAACAGTGTGACAAAGTGGCTAGGATTGAATGCATTTACCATTTGTCACTTGCATATATTCTTACTTTGTTTTGTGTTATCTTATAAGGAATCATAATCTTTAATGAATCTTTAATGTAAATATTGCAGATGTAACCTTGGCTCTGCATGCTATCCCAGGTCTGTTTGTGGTAGCATTAGTTACATTCATTAAATCGATGCATATGTTCTTAAAGCCAAATGTCACTTAATCATTAGTTGATTTAAAGCTTTCATTTGTTTATATAGTTTGGTTATACTTACCACTGTGTGTTCCTTTATGCAGGTCCTATATGTAAGTACTTCCTGTTTATATAGGATGTGAGTAACCAAATGAAGGGGTGTTTCTTTTGTGTAAATTAGTTTCTTTTCTTTAAAGTAACCTTCTGAGTTGCAGTGTATGCAGTGTTTTACCTTTTCAAACCATTTAGCTGGTTAAATGAGTTTGTCAATTGGATGCGTAATCATCTTCCTGTTTTTTGTTTACAATCGTATTGTTTGGTCTGACCTATTTTTCAATGGTAGAGCCTAATGAGATTCAGGTTGTGTGTAAAGTCCTGTATAAAGCAAGTGAGATTTTGCAACCAGGTTTGTTTCAAAATGGTAAAATGGTGACACCAGAAAATAAAGGACACTTCAAAGAAACTTGAACAGTCTGCTGATGCTGTCTTCCTGTCACTTTCCTTGCTGCTTATGTCACGCTACTTCACAAACAGAATTAAGTATATAGAGGCTATGTCAACACAGTCATTTTTTATTGCACCACTGAAGAAGTGAATGAAAATTTCACTATTTAACATTTGCAGGGTTTTCAGTGTGGTCATGTTATACTACTTTTTAATCCTTCTACTGCGACGTAGGCACATTAAAAAATTTGAAAAGTGCAAAAACTGTTAGTGTGCTGTCGTTCAGCAGGTATAAAGTTTGCCATCTCACTTTATTGTCTTGGCACAGAACATTTTGTCATTGGCACTAAATGCAGAATAAACCAGAGGTCTTATTGGTCAGCCTGTGGTCATGTATTTGCAGTTGAAGTGTTGGGAAAAGGGTAATATTAACCTGAGTTTTATCACATCAGGTGATTACACTGAAAAATCCAGCAATTAATTTCTCCCGGCGCTCTGCTTTTGACTGAGACGCTTCAGCTGCGGGCACCAAAGTAGCAAAACAAATATAGGTTCTCTCTGTGTTTTGCAGATGGATTATCATGCCTTATCATTAAACCTGCAGAGCTTCAAAAACTTTTAGGATCACTGTGCAGTCAGCGCGAGACGAAATATTTAGCAGTAATTTAATTCTGTCTCCAGCTGCTGGTGATTCGTGCATCTGCCACACAGGGCCAACAGATTACAAACCATTTTATTTTAACCCCCTCCACCGTGTGTTATCATATATAACGCTAATTAATCTGGACTTCATTCGCCCTTAAAGAGGCTCTGGGAGTATTACATAACACTCCTACTCTATTTCTGCACCGCTGCACAGCTGACGGCACCAGGGACCCTGCTGCTTACTGCATGACATAACTCTCCACGCTGTCCTCCTTCATTGCTCCATGTCTCTGTTTTCATCTCCATTTTACCCCCACAGGCACTCTCTGCAGCTCTCTGCCTCCCTCCTTGTTCAAAGTGGGACTGTTTTAATATGAATAAAAGCATGCAGCCGCTCAGTTTATTAATAGTAATCTAGTGTTCATCCTCAGGCTTCTTCACCATCTTCTGGATAGCTCACATTTGTCAGGCTTCTCGTGTGTAGGCTTTTTCTGACTCATCCTGTTTTTGGTTTTCATCTGTTTTGGACTTTATGTTTTCCTGAGCTACTCTTCACTCTACAGAAAACACACTGACCTGCCCTTATCTCTACATGTATTTATGGTTCCTCCTCTGGATGCGCTCAGTTGCATTGTGGGGTGGGGGAACTGGGCTGACATCAGCATAGCTGTAAAGCTAAAGCTGCATCCACATATACAGAGGTGTTTTGTTTTATTTTTCAAATCTACTTTCATGTTCAAAAACATCTACATCCACATCAAACACCATCAAGTCATGTCAATGCAGCAGGCGGCAATACGACCCTAACTATAGATATGCTGGCCAATCAGAGGCCTACAAACACCAATGCAGGAGACAATACTGCACGGCTTTCATTGTAAGATGTAATCTTAATTTTCTTTATCCACCCAGAAACAGAGTGTCTAAAAATCTTCACCAAGGTCTGCTTTCAGTGACCTGAAACACTGTGTGCGCGTGGACACAGCCTAAACCTCAGTGATAAAAACACTAGCCTCTCATTTGTTTGGTTTACTTTGTGCACAACAAAACAAATAAGTGGACATGTTGTGTAAAATCATCAGAATATTGTATTTCTGACCAGTAAATTAATTTGAACATCGAGTCCTGGCAGAAAAACAAAGTGGTATAGGACCTGTTATACACAAAAGATGCATAAGAACATTGTGATAAATGTTTGTTTTGACATTACAATGTTGTAATAGAGTAGCTGTTGAGCTTTAATTGTTATCATCTGTTCACACAGAGTGAGTTATTTATGTTTAAGCCATTTGTTGTGAGTCAGTCTGAAGCAGTCTTCAAGCTTCAAGCAATTCTCCTCTGAGCTCTGGCATCAACAAGGCATTTCAGACCATCCTCTGCAAACTCTCGAGATGATTGTGAGGAAAAATCCCAAAAGACCTGCAGCTTCCGAAACACTCGGGCCAGCCTGGCACCAACAACCAATGCCACGTAAAAAGTCACTTAAATCATCTTTTTTCTCTCATCTAATGCTCAGTTTGAACTTCAGCAGGTCGTCTTCAACATATCTACATGACTAAATGCTGCTGCCACGTGATAAAAATGATTTGATGTTTGTATTAAAGGAACAATTGAACAGCTGTACCCAATGAATTGGCTGGTGAGTGTATACAGTGTTTTGATATTAACACTGGATTTGTTTGCTTCCACTGGCTATGAGTGACCAAAGATATAAAAATCAGCAAACACGAGTGAACACAAGTGAACGGCTGTGTCACTGCAGTGATCCGCACCACTGTATAATTAACTAAACTGAACTGTTATGTCAGCCCTGCTCTGCAGGTACTGATAACTGAAATTGTAGTCTATGACATTTAGCTTTTTTCAACACTAGGATACAAAGTTAGAAACAAACTCCCCACAGTGCTAGTTATTTACTACACAAGGTCTCGCTTGTATATAACATTTTAACATAATTACAGCTTTTACACGCAAGCAAGGGCTCAGTCATCTCAGCATAGCTCATAGATGCTGTTTAAATCACCCTGAAATACTTAATACAGCACCGAACTGAACCGCTGTTTACAAAGCCTGAGTGGCCTTTAAGGATCATTACAGCCTCGGGAGTGTTGCTGTGGTGATTCAAGCTGCTGATGCGGTGAAGCGTTTTGAGTGTTTATCACCCCCGTGCTACAGATTATGCAATCAGCACAGCCTGACAGAGCCACAGCATCCCACTGCCTACTGTCATCAGCGCTGTGTGTGACTGCAGCCTCGCCCAATTCAGGTCATAACACTACCTTCACAACTGAGGCTGTGGCGTCCTCTAGTGGTCAAAAAGTGGGACGCAGCATCACTGAGCATTCGGTAAGCGCAATCTTTTTCTTTATGAACGATGTGTGCTTAAACATCCATTTTTTACCCAAAGGTCTGTAAACTATCAAGCCACAAAACTACAAGAAACACACACAGACTGACACAAAGGGATATGAAATGACACACACACACAAACCTGAAAACACGTAGAGATGTAAAAAAAAAACACACACACACAATAATAATAATACTAATCACAACAAAAGAATTGCAAATGAAAAAGTAACCATAAAGAGATACAAATAAACCCTAAAAATGTTCAAATTGGCCAAAAAGTGAGACAAAATACAACAAACTGGCCACAATAATATGAACAATTATTATTGAAAAACACAAAGCTGAATAAGTTTCTATTCAATTCAATTCAATTTTATTTATACAGCACCAGATTACAACAGTCTTGTAAGGTAGACCCTACAATAATACATACAGAGAAAAACCCAACAATCATATGACCCCCTATCACTTTGGCAACAGTGGGAAGGAAAAACTCCCTTTTACCAGGAAGAAACCTCTGGCTGAACCAGACTCAGAGAGGGGCGGGGCCATCTGCTGTGACTGGTATGGGTGAGAGGAAGAGGGCAGGACAAAAGACATGCTGTGGAAGAGAGCCAGAGATAAATAACAAGTATGATTCAGTACAGAGAGGTCTGTTAACACATTTCAGTTGTGGTTGGTCTGTTGCTGTAACATATATCTCCCCGTCTGTTCCTTTGTGTTCACCCAACTTTATCTATCCATGAAGCCAGATAACACACTCACCAATTAGTTAAACTGCAGGAATGTCCTAAAGACATAAAGATCTGGATGACCTCTAACCTTCTGCTCCTTAACTCAGATAAAACTGAGGTTATTGTACTCGGCCCTGAAAATCTTAGAGATATGGTATCTAACCAGATTCTTACTCTGGATGGCATTACCTTGGCCTCCAGTGACACTGTGAGAAATCTTGATTAGGATGTCTTTCAATGCACATATTAAACAAATATGTAGGACTGCTTTCTTCCATTGCGTCAAAAATTAGAAATATTCTGTCTCAGAGTGATGCTGAAAAACTTGTTCATGCATTTATTACTTATCATGTTAAATCCAGAATTGAATTTCAAATCCTGCTCCTCACATACAAGGTCTTGAATAATCAGGCTCCATCTTATCTTAATGACCTTGTAGTACCATATCACCCCATTAGAACACTTACTTGTTGTTCCTAGAGTATTTAAACATAGAATGTGAGGCAGAGCCTTTAGTTTCCAGGCCCCTCTTCTATGGAACCAGCTTCCAGTTTGGCTTCAGGAGACTCTCCCTGCTTTTAGGATCAGGCTTAAAACTTTGCTTTTTGCTAAAGCATATACAGCTGCATCTGGTGACTCTGATTGGATAAAGCATTGAGTATTTCTTCTTCAGTCACTTTTCTCACACACTCATGTGTTGATCAACCTATCTGCATTGAATCATAGTTGCTATTAATCTCTGGCTCTTTTCCACAACATGTCTTTGGACCTGTCTTCCTCACCCCAAGCCTTCACGGCAGAAGGCCGGCCCTCCCTGAGCCTGGCTCAGCTGGAGGTTTCTTCCTGTTAAAAGGGAGTTTTTCCTGCCCACTGTTGCCAAACTGCTTCCTCATAGGGGGTCATATTATTGCTTGGTTTCTCTCTGTATGTATTATTTTAGAGTCTACCTTACAATATAAAGCACCTTGAGGCAACTGTTGTTGTGAATGTATTTATGTATAAAATTGAAGTGAACTGAATGTTAAAACTGTCAATGTCTCCCAGTGCTCCTGTTTGCCAATCTCTTCCTTTGAATGTTTCCCTGTACTTCCTATACCACCACCAAATTTCCTTGTCCTCATCTTTCTGACAGGATGCCATCATTATTTTAAAGGATTCATCAGACACTTTTAGCTGCGTGTTTTAGTTTTTGATATTCTGCTTTTATCCAGAAAAGAGCTGCTGAGGCATTTATCGTATTTACTCTCTCTCATGTTGATGAGAGAGCAAGCACTGAATTTTTTCTGAATACTTCATCCAAAGAGCTCACAGACATCCGACCATCAATTATACACTATATTTGCTTTCTTCTTCCCTCTCTTTCTAGCCCACAATCATAAAGACCCATTGTGTTTATCTTGTCCTCTTGTTTAAGCAGTCATTACGGTGGAGTAGCCAATTTTTCATCACCAAACTTAAAAGTATTTTCAACTTCTCCTCTCTTGACTCATATTAAAACCGCAACAACAAGAAAAATGTTTCATGTACATATTCAGGATAAAATGATCCTTTCCTTTTTCTACTATATCTAGAATTATTGTCTATTCAAAATAGGTCAGTATGAGTAGAATTACCACATACAGCCAACTTTTCAGGGAACTTCACACCATGAAATTCTGATCTCAAACCAGCACAAAAGTACACAGAGCATCTTTGTGCTTTTTTCATGTGATTCACAACAGCATGTTCTGGACTGTCTGTGTATGCTCCCATAATCCTTTGATTCAACAGCTGGTGATCCCTGTTTGAGTAATCAGCAAATATTAGTGTTGCAGTTTGTGGTTAAACTACATGATATCCTTTGTGATACTCTATCACAATGTTCATTGTGTCCAGTATGTGGTTTTTGTTTTTTTCTTTTTTGGTCTTTCACGCAACTGACTATTCAGAAATGGTGACAAGTCTGCCTTTCCTTTTGTACTCTTTAAATTTAATTATTTTCTATTCAGGTCAGTTCAAACTCTGTTAATAAGAGAAGAAGGTAAGAGTGCAGATCAAAGTTATGGATTCTTGTTAGATTATAGAGATTAAAGGATTGCCGGAATGTTAGCAGTCTCCCCAAAACCTGGCAGTGTGCATAAAAATAGAGAAACATTCTAAAAAGCAGGAAGCAAAAGTACTAAATTCAAAGGGAACAACTTTCATCACCTCCATTCGAAGTATAAAAGATGGATGCAGCCAGAGTGGCATCACCCATTGATTAGTGAAGGCCCATTGTGATACCTAGGACTGTGTATTTTTGCTAACCTGATTCTTGCCATTCAAAACTGTATGTGGCAAGCAAGGGAGATTTGTGGAACAACAGCTGTTTAACCTAAAATTGTCAATTAGGCTATGTCCACACGTACATGGGTAATTTTGTAAACAGAGATTTTTTCGTAAAAAAAAAAAAATCCCATCCACATGTAATTGCAAAAAACGAAGTCAAACGCTGTCAAGAACACGCCAAAGCAACAGGTGGCGATGTAATCCTAACTGTGTAGAAATGTTAGCCAATCAGAAGTCTAGAAGCCTGGGAGGGAAAACGTAAACAAAGATGGTGCATAGTAGTGATCTATGAGTCATCTGTAGCCTCATATTTTCTATCTCCTTCTTCTTTACACTGCAGCGTTTACGGCTGTCAGTCATGTTTATGTGGTTTTGTGACACACTCACACTCTCCTCCTCACCGCTGTCTGCTGTCTCACTCACTGACTGAGGGGTAGTGATGTGAGCGATCCTGAAATATCGATACTTCCAATACCAGCATTTCATGTTGCAGGTTCAATTCCCATATGAAAATATCAATATCTAATTTGATTAAATTAGATTAAACAATACCCTGTTAACAGGAACTACAATCGCCTTCCGCCTCTCATTCATGTGCGCGCTACGGCTCCCCAAGAGTTTGAGCCAATGAGAAACCAGAGGCACAAAACATTAGACCACAAAACACACAATCTTGACTTTGTTCACAGATCATAACTGCGTTTATGTTCAGCTTAGAAATGATTCTGTGTGTGATGTATGTGTGAAGACAGTTAAATACTGTGGCAACACAACAAACCTTGTTTAAAAAAAAGTGGGGAGCCGGCTCTCACTCGATGGGAGTTGGCTCACTACAAAGCACATGACACATCACTAGTGCATAGAAGCAGAGATGAGTCTAAGTGTGGCCAGACAGTGAGGTGGAAATATTCCTCAATATCACATAAACAGCAAAAACGCAAAAACAATCATGTATATGTAAGCGTGTAAAAACTGCAGATAGTAAAATTAACAGAAACAGTATTTTGTTTATATCTGTCGTGTAAACAATAACATGGTGCACACATAAACACAAAAACTTCCCGAACATTTTTCTCCCTGCTTAGCAAGCGTAGATTAAAAAGTAATGCCTGTATACACTACAGCCTGGAACATTGCTTTATTATTTTCATTTTATTATAATGAAAAGCGAACTTAATGATAATATTTTACAACAAAACAAATCTTCATGATATAAGCACTTTGCGTTATTATTATTATTACAAATGTGGTTTGTTTGGGTATCTGCCAATAATTAATAATAATTAATAATAATAAAATATAAGTTGAGAGTTATAAGAGTTGAGTATCATTTTTTCCCATACTCCATTCTAATAAAGCATAAGCTTTGAGAATCAGCCTCAAATCATTTTAATTCATGGCACAACTTTTTTTATTATATAATAACTTTTTAAAATTTTATTTATTTATTATAGGTAGCTGTCATTATACACACTGTTGATACCCTTTTAATCGAATAGAATCATTCTTTATTGTCACTTTTACAAGAACAGTGAACACAGAGAAGTAGGAATGTTGGCTGCATTATACTATAATAAATACATTTCATAAATACAGTTCAAGTGTCCATGAGTGTTAACAGCACAGTTAACCTTCAATCAGGGTGGAGGTAGGGCTTGTTTGGCAGCCCGTGGGTAGAAACTTATATTGAGTTTGTTTGTCTTTGACCTGATGGACCAGTGAGTGGTCAGAAGGCTCTGACCTACTGCTGTACAGTAGATCCGTGGTGGTAGAAGGTGGTAGAAGTTAATTAGCAGCAATTGGGCCTGATGCAACTTCCCGAGAAAGTACAGCCTTTGTTGTGCTTTTCCTACCTGGTGAGAAATGTTTGTGGACCAGGTAAGGTCGGCCGAGATTTGGACCCCGAGGAACTTAAAGCTTTCTGCCCTTTCTACCTCCTCCCAATCAATGTAGAGGGTGGAGTGCTCAGATCGCTTTGTTCTTCTGAAGTCGATTACTATCTCCTTGGTCTCGGCTGTGTTCAGATGTAGGTTTTGTTGCTGTCACACCATTTCTTCAGATGCTGAACCTCCTCTCTGTAGGCTGAATCATTGTTGTACTCGATCAGTCCTATGGTGGTGGGGTCATCAGCAAATTTTATAATGGTGTTGTGTTGCTGGTGTGAATTGGAGAACAGTCATGGGTAAAAAATGAGTATAAGAGGGGACTGAGGACACACCCCTGTGGGACGCCTATGTTCAGAATGACGGTGGAGGAGGTGTGCTCTCCCATCCTGATGTTCTGGGGTCTATCGTTCAGGAAGTCCAATATCCAGATGCACAAAGAGCTACTGATTTCCAAGTTGCTTAGTTTTTTACACCAGTTTGTGGGTTTGAACTGTATTGAAGGCAGAGCTGAAGTCCACAAACAGCATCCTCACACAAGTGTTACTATTGTCCTGATGTGTGAGGGTTGTGTGAAAAGCTGTTATTATGGCAGCCTCTATTGACCTGTTTGTCTTGCATGCAAACTGGTATGGATCGAGGTCTGTAGAAATGACAGCCTCAATGTGTCTCATGATAAGTTCCTATAAACATTTGGCAATTACGGGCATTAAAGCAACTGGACGGAAGTCATTCAAGCAGCTCACCGTGTTCTTCTTGGGTACTGGAATGATGGTGGTTGACTTAAAGCAGGATGGTACTACAGACTGTAGTAGTGAGAGGTTGAAGATGGTGGTGAAAACCTCTGCTGGTTGGTCTGGAAATGCTTTAAGCACTCTTCCTGCTACACCGTCAGGACCAGCTGATTTCCTCATATTGACTCTGCACAGTGTGACTCTGACCTGATGCTTCTCCAGCTGGTGTTGATGTCACTGTTTTGTTGGTCAAAGTGAAGAATTTTTTTTAGGGTGTCAGATAAGGTGATGTCCAACATATTCCAATGTTATCCAACTTTTTCGTACTGAATGCACCACCAGAACATACTGTCTTACAGCAGGGCTGTGAGCAGAATTGGGCTGTGACAGATTCCACAACATGACCAGACCCTTTCACCTCTCTCTGAGGTGGTTAGTGTCAAAATTGTCATGATCCAGCTGGCTGTGTGCAGGCAGGAGCGAGGAAAGGACCCAAAAGCAGACTCCAGAGTGGAAACTCAAAACAGCTTTATTCGCTGATAGAACAAGACACAAAAATAAACCAGAGCATCCAAGGAAAACATAGGAAACCACGAGGAGGCACACAGCACAGGCCAGAGACTTCAACGACGCGGCAGTGAAGCACAGAAAACACACAGCTTAAATAGACACTACATAACGAGGGGGAACGAGAGGCAGGAGGTGAACATGGCTGGGAGACATTGGGGCTAACGAGGACAGGGAAGCAAAACTGAAAACACTGACATGAGACGAGACTTTCAAAGTAAAACAGGAAACCAAAAGCACAGAGAAGCCAGAGACAGAGACACGGCTACACACAGGGGCTTAACTAACAGAGGTAACAGAATGAAACCAAAACACAGAGCAACCTATACAGAACACAGTGGAGGGGAAGGCAGAACACAAGACCAAGGGAACAAAAACATGAGGCAAGGGGTCTGAAACAGAAACAACAAAAATGCAATAATAAACAGAAAATGCTGGGTCATAAGACCCAGGACCGTGACACAAAATGCTGTCATTGTGAAGAAAGCAGGGTAC
>VURO01046360.1:0-14322 GCA_015108175.1 Pelvicachromis taeniatus | reverse complement strand
AAATCTGCCAAATCAAACGTGTAACGCTATCAGAACCAAAGAATGTCAGAATGAAGTGCTGAATTATTCTTTTATTTCAGTAACTTCACTGAACAGAAACCAACTCTAACTGGAGTTTATCAGCTAATGTCTTATAAATGGTTTTGCACACCGAGAACTTACAGACAGCTTGTTGTAGCCATTTCCTGCCAGCAGGGGGCAGGGCTCCAAACGGTGTGTCGACCACTCTTCTTGCTCCTGTTGCTGGTCCTTCAGCCAACCCCAAAGATGAGCAACGTTACAAAGAGCTGAAGTGAAACCAAGTGTGTCACTGTCTGTGGTTGACACACTGCATTTTTTTAAAAAAATGTTTGGTATTTTTTCACACTCCTCCCATTCCTGGTGACCTCCAGAGCCAGATAAGCTGTCATTTCCTTTCCTGTTCTGGCCTGTTTGTCAATCCATTAGCATTCGACCACCACACAGCTGAGCTACCTGCTACGTTGGGTTTTTGTAGGGCTGCACATTTGCATTGATGTACGCTGACAAACGGACACAATGGTGGTAACATGAGCATGCTTTATGTTCCATTCGCTTCTGTTTGTGTGTGCCGACATAAATGCATTACTGCAAATCTCACATAACTGGTGCAGCAGCATCATCGACAATGGAGTCATGTTGCTGGCCACCAGGCGACTTGTGAAAGATGTTCAGTACATGATGTAGGACACTCAACAAGACAGTGGACGAAAACATGAGTCTTAAATATAACTATTAGTATAAGCTTTATAAATAAGTATACATTGTGAATGCTGTGTATGACTGTGTGCTTTTATGCAACAATTTTGAAGGAGGAGAAAAATATTTAGGATTAAAACGCATCTAGCACAATAGTAACTACATACAATAATGATGGTAGAGGGAGGTACTGGGGAAAGGAGGGGAAAGATAAGCAGAGTGAGAGAGGATCATCAGGAGACCTGTGGCAACTTGATAAGCTAAAGTTAAACAGATCACCAATATGTAATAAACTGAACTTTTTTGTCTGTTATTTACCATCATTAGCAGCTAAATGCTTGGGGTAGTTGCTAACTGTAACTATCTGCTATTTGTACAGAGCTCATTTGCTGAGAACAGCTGCCTGCAGCTGGAAACAATGCTGATGACGGTGAACTCAAACACTGAAAATCTGTGGAAACCAAAACCACTGAGCTGAAAGACCCAGAAATGCTGGTAAACGACGAGGCACTGGCAGAGTTGGGTAATAATTTTTGTTAGTGCGCCTCTCCCATCCAGGTTAAAGTGCAATTTGGCATCTGCATTTAAAAACAGAGGAATAGAAGCATATTTATGCTGATGTCATTCAACCTTGTTTTGTGCCAATTTTCAACGTCCGTGACGCTCACTTCACCTGTCCAGCTCTAAGAGGAAACTGAGACAAACTGCACATTCAAATCAAGTAAATCAGTGCACTTCTGGTATGTATGCATACTCCTCCCACAGTGTCCTCGAAACAAACAAAAGCTTTCACACAGAAGAGACAACCGAATGAGAATAAAGAGAATAAATTCCACATTTATTGATGGTGGCATTCAATTGATCTGGAATCAGGCTGGGTAATTGCACTTTCCTTTTATGTTGGGTTTGTTTGGATTCTGAGACCAAGCAGGATTACTCCGCCTCCAGCAGACACCCACACTTGGAAGGCTCACATGAAGCACTGAAAAGGAGAAAATAACTCTATAATAACACTGCTGTTCCTTGGACTGCACTTGCTCAGGAGAAAATAAAGCAATGCCATTAAAGGTGGGAGGATCTATAAGTGCTGAAGTTCTTTGTAAAGTTTCTACTTTCTTCTCGACTGAAGTTCATTCACGAAGATGTTCTGGATTAACATACAGAGTTTATTCCAGATTCCTTTCTGTGTCATTGTGGCACATGCATTTTAAGTTATATATGTTATATATGTTATAGATGCAGCTTGGCTCAAACATCCACAATCTGCCCCAATCTCCTGATGATGCAGTATTTAAACTAGCTATAAATAAATAAATAAATAAATAAGTAAAACTAAAGTCATTTGAACTTGTTCTTTCTCAAAATTACCGTATATCTTCTAATAGTGGCCTGTCTCTTATTGACGCCCGTTTCTAATAAACGCCGGTTTGAAAACATGTCACGACAAATAGACGCCGGTCTCCAATAACTGGAACTGTCATCAAGCGAACCTGCTAACTGTGATTTTCTGGTCTTTCACTTGTTCTAAAGGAGAGTCCGGCGGAGAGAAGTTTCGGGGAGCACCACTTGTGCACTGGGCTACCACAGACAAGGAGACACTCGGGAGCAAAGGAGGAGCACAATTGGGAACTGCATTATTTGTGAACTGTTGGAATACGTTTTGGAGCACTGTAAGTAAACGCACTGTCTTTTCACCTCAGTCTAAAAACCGCGCCTGGGTCCTCTTTCCTTCTCACGTCCGTGACAATTCTGAGAAGGGAATAAGAGCCGGTCTCCAACAACCGCCGGTCTCTTTTAAACGCCGGACCGGTCAAATTTAAAAAAAAATAAGCACCCAGGCTACTATTGGAAGATAAACGGTATTTAACCTAAGCTGGTAAAACACATTCATTTCCCACTGATTAACGAAATATGACACCGTAACGCTTCCTGTGGTTTCCACTGGTTTTTAATGTCGAGCATTAAATCATTTACCTTTTGTCTCTTTTAAACGCCGGGCCGGCTGAATAATTTTTTGAATAAACGCCTGGGCTACTATTGGAAGATATATGGTAATTACATTTATACCCCTAGTACCCCAGTGCTCATTTTATAACAGTATCAACATTCATGATAGATAAACAGCATATCTAGAAACCCAATTAACTTTTCTAATTAAGGGTCTTAAAGTCATCTGTTTTTCCAGTTGTGACATAGAAGTTTAGGAGGACTTACTTCGGACCTTAATTGGAATAAAAGCAGTGATTAGTATTGGCCCATCAGTAGCCATCAATCATCTCAGCCATGATTGATGTGGTTGCTTACAGTGTAATTAAATTATGAATCAGGCAGTGATGCTAGGATGTACGGGAGATGCTAATATATCAAATCGAACGGGTGAAAACAAAAGCAACAAAAATCCTAAACATGTCACAAAATCAGAACCCATGTAATTATGAACTGTGTTGGTCTAAATATCAGACGGAGATATTTAAATGCTCCGTCTGCTGTGTTAGTTAATGAGGAAAGTCTCATTAACTAACACAGCATTTCATAAAAAGAACATCGCACCAACAAACATGGTGGTGTGATGTTCTGGGGCCGGTTTGCTGGATAACTTGCCATATTTGATGAAAGCAGGAATTCTGCTCTCTACCAAAAAATCCTGAAGGAGATGGTCCAGCTGTCCGTTGAAATGCTTTGATGTGACCTTAAACGGGCCGTTCATGCTCAAAAACCCTCCTATGTAGCTGAGTTAAAACAATTCTGCAAAGAAGAGTGGGCCAAAGTCCTCCGCAGTGATGTGATAGACTCACTGCCAGTTATCACAAACGCTTGATTGCAGTTCTTGTTGCCAAGGGTGGAACAACCAAATATTAGGCTTAGAGGGTAATTGCTTTCTCACACAGGGTGAGGTAGGCTCGGATAGCTTTTTTTCCCTTAAGAAATTAATCATCATTTAAAAACTGCATCTTGTGTTTACTGAGGTTATCGTTGTCTACCGTTAAAATGTGTTTAATTATTGAAACATTTACGTGAGACAAATGTGGAAAAAACTCAGACTACACAAGGAATGTGCACAAATGTGCTGTCTTATTGTCAGCTGTAACAGTTTTACCTCACACTATACCTCAGGAAAATCCAAACAACTAATATGTAACTAATACTGCCACTGAACAGGAGATTGACTGAAAAGCTATGGCATCGTCTTGGCCAGAAATCCTCAGTCCAAGGTTTATACAACCACATCCATATATTCCAAACTTCATCTGCAATTAACATTTGGATTTTTGGTATAGGTACACAAACGACCCCCATATTTCAAATCTTTAGCTTAGATTTCAATTGGACCGACCCTTGGCAAGAGAGCAAACGATAAATTAGTTAATTAGTTTATTTCTGACAAAGTAAGAAGAAAGAAGAAAAAGTGCAAAAACTACCACAAAACAAGATTACAGGGCCACCTTCCCACTGATCGGATTGCTGCTGCAGCACAAGCAACTATAATTGATGCTTTATGCAACAAAATGCTTCTTGGGGAGAGCAATTTAATTTAATTCGGCGCCACGAAGGGCTGGCACAGCATTTAACACAGACATGCTATGCTAAGGTCGATTTGCAATCCACAAAATAAAATAAAGAAAAGCAATTAAAAAAAAAAGTAAAAAAGGACTAAAGCAAACAAACTGAGCAGCATTGACAGCAATTATCTGCAATAGTGTAGTGATGATCTTGCTATATGTAATTTACATGTTGCCACAAGAATACTTAAAGCAACATTACTGCATAACAGGGACTGTGCAGAAGCTCCGATTGTCACAGCAGGCTCTGCTCGTGGACCAGAAAAGCTGCATGCATGCCCATTAAAAGCACCTGTCACACCATGACTGCAGAGGGAAAGCAGCATGCTGAAGGACACAGCCACTGCTTTAGTGCTCACATGAGTTAGGAACAAGGACGTGAAGGCTACTGAAAGCCATCTAGCCCAGGAGGCTACGTTTAGCACAAAGAACGAAAATGTCACGTAAACCAGGTTGTCATTTAAGATCTTTTTTTTGTATTGTGATGGCTCTGTGCCTCATGTTAGTGCTTCCTCTTGCTTGGTTCAGTATTTGCTTCCTTCTTTTGCAGGTCTAATTTATAACTTTTCATACTTTTGTAAAATGAAGTCTTTCAGACAGTTTTCCAGACTGAAAGCAAAATTCAATTGAGATCTCCACTGAAAAGATGAAATATCCTATTTATATTATTGACTGCTGAATAATGAATTTGCCCCAAGTCAGACTTTTTTTGGAGGATTCAGCCACTGACCAGTCTTCTTTTCAGATTTGCATGCTGCAACGCGATGCTACAGAATTACAGGTTGTGCGATACATGTTTAAATGCGGTATCCGGGAACGACGTTATAATTTTCATCTTCAGCTGGATCAATCCTTGAGAAAGCACTAAAAGTATCCAGGTCTGAGCAGTATCTCTGGTTATGCAGCAGTCTCCCTTCTCACTTGCAGATCACTAGAGTCTCTTTTCAAGGAGCCCAAACCTGCTGAAGAAGGCCAGATGGTGCAATCAGCTGGCCTCCTCAGAGCTCGGCATGCATGTGGCTTGTCCTCATTCAGATCCCTTTGTCGTCTAATGCCTGCTTGGATCCAAGTCAACCTGTGCCAGGCTGGCGGGATCAAAGAGAATATTTATATGGTGCTCCTGTGTGGGTTCGCCTTCGAGAAGAATCAGTGGATTTCTGCCTCTTCTGCGCTTCCTTTTTCATCAGCAGGAGGCCTGGAGGCTAACCTTGCACTGCTCAGGTAATCTGCAGGATGGATGAGGAGGATGTAACGGAGCTGCTGATATGTGGAGCTTTGATCTTGGCATTGTTTCTTTCTTTGCTTTGGCATGGCTGATTAGCAGCTTGTGAGTTGTCACTTTGCATCGAGGTCCCTTGTGAGAGCTGATGGTGAGGATTTTTTTTTTCTACAACCTCTTTGCTTTTCATAAATGGGTTACTCAGCTCCTTTTATTGTAAACTGTATATGGGACTGTGCTGGTTTTATCGGTGCGTTTGAAAGGATGAGGATTAAAATATGGCGAGCCTCCACAGAGGGTCTCAGTAGGTAATATAAATCACGACACATCTGTGAGAAAGAACTCAGAGTGCCCGAGGCCTCCTCCTCATCAGAGAGTATTTATTCTGAATAGCAGTGCGATCAACTTATAAATTATGTTATTAACCCTTTAAACATGAGGCTTTTTTTTTTTTTTTAAAACTACCTAAAAAAGCTAAAGCATCCCAAATGTGGATGAATCACACTTGGGTGAATTTTAAAGATACATGAAAACGATACTTGATAACCTCTGGAAAATTTGCTCTGGGTCCGCTAAGATTGAAAGAGGACCCAGGCGCGGTTTTTAGACTGAGGTGAAAAGACAGTGTGTTTACTTACAGTGCTCCAAAACGTATTCCAACAGTTCACAAATAATGCAGTTCCCAATTGTGCTCCTCCTTTGCTCCCGAGCGTCTCCTTGTCTGTGGTAGCCCAGTGCACGAGTGGTACTCCCCGAAACTTCTCTCCGCCCGTCTCTCCAGGAGAGGACGTAAAAGACCAGAAAATCACAGTTAGCATGTTCGCTAGCCGACAGTTCTAGTTCAGTGTAATAATCCCACTTCGATGGTCGCTGTAAATGCCGCTGGTCATACATGACGGCTGATTGGAAACAGCTGGTCGAGTGATGAGACGCGGGAGGACCAACGACAGCGCGGAGGGACTTCCGGGTCGAAGGGCTACTATTGGAGACCGGCGTCTCTTTGTCATGACATGTTTTCAAACTGGAGTTTATTAGAAACAGCCATCAATAAGAGACAGGCCACTAATAGAAACTATACGGTAATACTAGTATTGAGATTGGTGCTGAAAATTTTCATCAAATGTGTGATTAGAATTTGAGACTAACTCTACAAAGACACGTACAGATGTACCTCCCACCTGCTGCTTGAGGGTTTGACTCTGAATGATCTTTTTTAATCTGATGACAAAAGAGAAACATTCCTTCACGAGAGAGCCCGGAGAGGTGAAGTACAGTAGTAGTCCGTGAGTTTATGAATGATGCCTACACACTCTGGCCTTTGAGCAAAAAGTCAGTAAAGTTCTTCTTCCTCCTGTTGTTGTTGTTGTTGTTCTTCTTCTTCTTCTCCATTTAAAAATAAAAAGGAAAGCTTGAAAGTAGATTTCTCCACTGCTTACCCAGCTGCTGTTACAAACCTGAACTTAAGGGTGCCTCTAATTGCTTTTTTTGGCTGTCGCTAACCTCTCCAGGTCCATGAATGACTGTGAATATATAGCCTCAGTTTGACCCAGCTGGCACGAATCAATAGTTGAATTAATATTGATTGGAAAATGAAGATTGATTTCAAGGTGATCAAAAAGTGTAGTTTTCCCTGACTTTTAATTACTGAAAGAAAAATAGCCTGAATGTTTTTTTTTTCTAAATAAATGTAATTATATCCGTCCGCTCCAATTGCTCCACTATGAGCTCTCATAATCGCTTGAATACATTTAAAGCTGTCCCTTCATGACTTATTAAATCTTCTCTACACACAGGTAGAAATTTCTAAAAGGCAGACATCTTGTTCGGGAATGAACTCTTCACACATGAAGTGAACTCTCTTTGCTTTCAGCTCCGTGATCCCATCACGTCCTCCCCGGTCTCGCTGACTTGAGACTGGAACTGAGGAAACCTACACAGGCCAAGGATAATGACTTTTGTGCTATGAATAAATGACAGCGAGCTCTTTCTTCTACCTCCACTCTGGAGGATGTGAATCCTGTCACAGCTCTTGTCCTGAAGCACAGCCTGGGCTATAATGAGTGCTGGTCACCGGTGACAATGTTATCATCCGACTCCAAGAGAGGGAGTAAAAAACATCTAGATCTGTGCCCACCCCTCCCTGCTCGCTTTTATCCTTACTAAAGGATAATTAGGCCCCAGAGGCGAAAGAATTACTAGGTATCTTGGGAGAAAGCAGGCACTGGCTGAAAACCTGAGGATATCAATCTAGCTGCGGCCTCTTTTTGACCTTTTACCGGTTGTTGTGCGGAGTTGCACATCATCAGATAATTTGTCCGTAAATGGGCGAGTCATGTATTTTTCACATGTGGCATGCTTCTCTCTCATTATCTCTGTTCTTGCAAACTCTAATTGGCTTGCATTAGGTCAGCTCACCTCTGCGGTGTGAAACAATGCAGGCATACACTTCACTGGTTCTGCCTTCACACACCAACACATCTAAAAAAAAAAATTTGCTCAGTATTGTTTTTAGAGCTGCATATAACTTTTTATACAAGATGTTTACAAGTCCAAGCTTCACTGAATACACACAATCTGGCCTCTTGCTAGGGTGTTTTTCAGAGTCCAGAATTACTGTTTTTAAGGGAAAAATCAGACCCAGCATCTCCTCGGCCTTGCCTCTCTAACTCGCCAAACTGCTCGACCTAAGCTGTCCCTGTGATGTACTCACATGCTGACCCCTGTGTACTGCTGTAAGCACCAACAACGGGGACGTGCACATCAGAAACTGAAGGTGGAATGGTCTGATCAATCACATCTTCTTTTACATTGCATGGATGGCCAGGTGCGTGTGCATTGCTTACCTGAGGACCACCCAGCACCAGGTTGTGGTATGGGCAGAGAGCCAGTTGGTGGAGGCTGTTTGATGCTTTGGGCGATGTTCTTCTGGGAAGCGTTGGCTCCGGCTGTCCATGTGGATGTTACTTATTCCCTGATGGCTGTGGCCACGAAGCAAAAATGGTTCAGGAACAATTTGAGGAGCACAAGAATGAATTTGAGGTGTTGATTTGGCCTCTAAAGTCCCCAGATCTCAATCCAATCGAACATATGTAGGATGTGTTGGACAAACAAGCCTGAGCCATGGAGGCCCCACCTCCCAACTTACAGGACTTATATCAGGGGTCTCAAACTCCAGTCCTCGAGGGACACTGTCCTGCAACTTTTCCATGTGTCCCTGCTGCAACACACCTGAATACAGTTAGTAGGTCATTAGCAAGACTCTATAGAACTTGACTGCATGCTAAAGTGGCAACCCCTAACCCTACTCATGTAAATTTAAGTAAATGTAAGTGTTCTGAAAAATGTACTTCCAAAAGTACTTTTATAGCACCGTGTTCATTCACTCATGAGCTGCTGTAACATGAATCAAATGGCTGAATTGCCACCTCAGCATGCAGTCACGGTCTATAGAGTCTTGCTAATGACCTACTAATTGTATTCAGGTGTGTTGCAACAGGGACACATGGAAACGCTGCAGGACAGCGTCCCTTGAGGACTGGAGTTCGAGACCCCTGACTTATAGGATCTGCTGGTAACATCTTGGTGCAGATACTGCAGCACAGCTTCAGGGGTCTAATGGAGTCCATGCCTTGAGGGGTCAGGGCAGTTTTGGCAGCAAAAGGAGGACAAACACAACATTAGGCAGGTGGTCATAATGTTCTGGCCCATCGGTGTGTATTAGCAAACGGCAGTTGTTGGTTAGAAAATACTGCCAAACCCTATCACATCCTTTTTAAGTACAATTTAAAACACGATTGAATTTCTTCTAATCCACCAGAGACTAATCTCTTAAAACACGCAGGCGTAAGTGACCTTTGCACACCTGGGAGAACCATTAAAGCCAGACCAGAGCAACATGCTTGCTGGTTTTCGTGTCTGTCCCACAGGCGTATTCCTGTCAGAATCAAACGGGGTTCACTAGAGTGGATAAGACACACCTTCTTATCCCTCTTGGCCTTCTTTACTGTTGAGAACCTCTTAACTCCATAAGGACGTCTGCATTGCAGCTAGACTGAAACACCAGCAACACTATAGCGATTCAGCTAGTGACACCCTAATGATATTTTAATGAAGTTTTGAGATTATGGGACACACGGGAACTTTAACTAAAGTCACATTTAAATACCTGGCAGTTTTAATCAAATGGGTCCAATCCACAGGATGCTGATACGCCATAGGGACATAGCCTTACGTGTTGCTCACAAAGGACAGGACCACACTCCTTGTTAAATCTTTTTCTTTTACTTCTGCCCACTGACAAGCAGGAGCAAAGGCAAATTAAATTAAAGCTCTTTCTCTCCTCTGTGGGGTATTTGTAAAGGCAAGAAATACAGTTTCTTTTACTTTAATGAGTAATACTTGGATAGAGAGCCGAGAGCCAGATGATGAATGGTGCTATGTATGAGAAACACCACCTCATTGGGAGTGTGGGTTTGTGGAGAAAACATTAAACGGCCTTCTATGACTTCTCCCAGTGACCCCATTAAATTATAAAGCTATGATTCGAAATGAATGAAGGAATAATCATCCCAGACAAGATGAAAGATTCAGTTTGGTGTCACTGAAAAAACAGCTTCAGCTGATTTTGAAAGGATAATGATTGATAATAAGGTCACTGTAAAAAAAAAAGAGTTTTTAAACGAGGTGGAGTACGGTGGCCCTGAGAGGCCAAACGGACTGCAAAAAGCACACAAAACACAACGGACATGTTTGTGGGGAGACAATAACCCGACGGACCAGTTGCACGAACCAAAACATGCTAACCATTGCGCTGGGACTGGGAGACACTTCAAAGAAGTGGAGGAGAGGTAAATGTGTTGTAATCTCATGATTCTTATAATACTACAGATATCTGTGTCTCCCAGTCCCGGCACAATGGTTAGCATGTTTTGGTTCGTGCAACTGGTCCGTCGGGTTATTGTCTCCCCACAAACATTTCTGTTGTGTTTTGTGTGCTTTTGCAGCGTTTTTCTTTTTGCAGGTGTTTTCTGAAGTTGCAGTCTGTTTGGCCTCTCAGGGCCAAACGGACACTTAGTGGAGACACTTAGGCCGTTTCGCAATATTTGTACTTGTGTGTACTTGCGTTCTCGCGGACATTCGTAGAGCAAGTACTGTTCCAATTCAAAGTACGCATCAAGCCAAGATTGTGAAAAGTTCCCGTTTTATCGAGCATTCATCGGAGGCGACTTGTGTGTTCTTGGTGACGCCAAATAACCCGTCATGCATTTTGCGAGACCGCCGTAGAAATGGCTGAGGAGGAGACGCAGGCTGTTTCTCAATTCTAAGTACGCAAGTCCGGACTCGCGTACTTAGAATTGAGAAGCGGCCTTAGACAATGTTATTGAAGGTGCACCATCTTTTAAAAGTGTAATTTTCACCCAAATATTTTGAGTATATTGGAATATTTCTCACAGGCTGCATCGGATCAGATTGACACACGTACTGCAGGTGATGATTTAATATGGCAGCAGCCGTTATTGTCATTCTTACACTTAACTTATAAATATCACTCAGTTATGCCTGGCTTGTGTCAGGATGATGGCTCCAAAACTCTAAAAGTGAAGCTACCCGAAGGGTTCCAATGAAATTTAATCCACAAATCTTATGCTTGCCAAGGCTGTTAAATAAAGAAGTTTTAGAGCACTTATTAGTTACTTTTGCCTTAACCTTTAGCATAAGAAGAGTAGGTTCACTGCAATGTAAATGCAATTTAATCAACAAATTAAATGTCTTATTTTCAAAAATTGCAACTGAAGTCACAATTAGATTATCTTTTGCTGCAAACCTTCAACATCCTCGTGCGCTTTTTTCCTTTTTGCAGAAACCTGACGTGATGTTTGAAACCATAATGAGCAAAGAGATGGACTCGAAGATGTAACTGGACACACTGCATGCAGAATTAACTGTGACACACTGAACAAAGTGATCAGCAATAATTACACAGTACAACCACTTACAATGACACTAAAATGACAGCGCATTCATAGCTAAACAATAACAGAAGAATAAAGAGAAAGGTTTCACAATAACAAGGCCGTACTCAAAATCAATGAGGATGCATATTGAAGTCATATAAAAAATATTATGTTTCAAAATAAATCCATAAAAAACAGAAAATAAATAACTTCAAAGTGGGTACTATCTTCTTCCTTTGGACAGGGCTTCATTCCTGTAGGGGTTTATGCACCCTCTGCATGTCCTCCTTCACTACATCCATGAATCTTCTTTGAGGTCTTCCTCTTCTCCTCCTGCCTGGCAGCTCCATGTTCATCATTCTTCGTGCAGTATGTCTGCTGTCCCTCTGCTGAGATGTCCAAACCATCACAGCCTTGCCTCTAGCTTTGTCTCCAAACTGTCCCTCTGATGTATTTATTTCTAATCTTGTCCATTTTGGTTTCTGCACCGCCTCAAGCTCACATGCTTCTTTGCCTCTCCTGCAGTGCCACAACTCACTCTCGGCAACCATTTACATGATTTCTGAGCCACAAAAACACAGAGAGGCTCCTTCTGACCGTCTCTGTGCTTCTCCATCAACAATCTGAAAGCAGATGTTGGCTGATCCACTTTATGCCTCTCTAGTTACTGTAGTGACGAGTAAAGTGTGAAACTGTGTAAAGGTAGTTCATGAAGTTGGCAAACCTTACGATGACAAACCGATAACTGGGACCCTGACCTATTTGGATGTCACATGATCTGATTTGTGTCTTCTGATTGGTTGTGCTGATGACAGCGTACAGTCTGCTGACACTGTGAAGAGGCTCAGCATGGGATTTAGCCGGGTTTCAAACAAAAAGCATTTAATTATGGTATACTACGCGCTGAGAGCTTTCACTTGATAGCGCTCGCATTTTTCACTGAGGTGGCATTTGGAGGCTTTTGCATCTGAACTCTTCATATGTTTTGCTGCATTTATGATTCAACACATTATTGTCACATGAAATCAGAAAAAAGGGTCAAAACTATAAAAATGCTAGATGACTGCCTTGCTTGGAACACCACATAGCAACAATCCTCTCACGGGATTGCACATAAAAAATAAAGAGAATCAGACTCACTGTAGGGAAAAATGTGCACGTTCAAATTTGAAATTTTGTTTCAGAGCAGAAGGAAAATTAAGCTTCACTCCATCCAATTGTCATTTATGCTTATTAGTGCACATTTGACACAATTTATTATATGCATATTTAAAACATGCAAACGCTGCAACAAAAGAAAGTAACTGCCTCAAAGTAATCAGTGGTAAATTGTCTTGGTGACTCTAACAACGTGTTATATCGCTCCTTAAATCAATGTCAGTGAATGTGGACATTTTCATCCAGTTTATACTATTTTATTTAAATGTTTGAATGTGTTTCCTAATTTGTTTGTCTTCTGCGAGCTATTTCAGGCTCTTGCGTGCCACTGAACAAGCACAGTTCCCACACTTGGGTCCAATTTTCTCACATAACGCATGCAATGATCTCATTAATCTGGTCCTTACCTTCACAGTATTAGTTTTACATTCATGGCCGTCGTGTTACTTCCGAGAAGTATCTACCAGACGACAACGACACATTAGAATCAGTGCAGAAAAACTGAATAATGCATGTTCTTTCTTTTTTTTTTTAAAGCATGTAATTGCAGAGAGTATAAAACTGTCATCAGTTCAATATTACAGTGGACAAAATGGGAAATTATGCAAAGGGAAATGTAATTACAAACACATTTTCTGTTGAAGGAGACTTTTAGGCGGCTTTCAAAGCATCACAGCACATGTGTGAATATAAGGTGTTATATAAGGTGTTGTGCCCCCCCTAACTCTTAAAGGCTATACTTCTGCACCACGTATGAACCAAAGGACATATAAGAGCACTTTCCTATCAGCCAGCTGTCTCATTTGTTTCCACTCCACTCTCCATGAGGAAATCCAGAGGGAGTGACTTAAAGGGAACCCCGACTATTATGACAAGTTACTCTAAATATGTTACAAATGATCTCCACTACATAAAAACATACTTCAAAAATAACTACAATGTTTTCGTTATTCATTAAATCTTTGTTTTTTAAAACGGTTTTGGTTCCATGGGAGCTGCCATGTTTTCACACAATGCATTCTGGGACGAAGGCGTATATAAGTTGTCGGAAGTATTAGCTACATAGTAGAACGAGACAGTAAGAATGTAAACTATATGTCATTAAAATGTCTCCACGCCTCATCGACCTCTACATGATCAGTAGCTGCATCTTGAAATCCTGTATATATGCTACTTGGTTCTGGATAGACTCCTTATGTTGTTTACTGCACATGATGGGATGACTCTACGTACGCTAGCAGCCATGCATCCACCAGGTAAACTGTCCATATGAAGCATACCTGTAAGATCTTATTACTATAAGATTATAGACGACACATTGATGCTTTTTGTCTTAACTGGTAAAACACAAAAGTACCAGCAGGATAGCGGTCATGGAGGCTAACGAGGGCTGCCCAAAGAAGGATTAAGACATACGGCTTCAAAGTGTTGGTGCACTGTGATGCATGGAGGATGTAAAATAACCATATCGTAATTTCACTGTATAATAAAAATTAGAATTATATTAATGTTTTTATCATGTTGTTATGTGATATCGTGGATAGCTGCTGCCATCAAATGGAGCTCTTTACAACAAACGCTCTCAGTCGCCGTTGCCATTGGCAGCAGTTTCCACATAGACACCAGTAGTTTCCCCCCCACTCTCACGTCCTCGTGTGACGGATTGTTTTCCTCTTCATCTAAACTAAGTACTGGTTGACTATCGTCGTCCTCT
>VURO01046359.1:0-24756 GCA_015108175.1 Pelvicachromis taeniatus | reverse complement strand
CTGATGAATGTGAAGGGCACCAGTGTGACACACACTTCTGAAATAACACATTTCCTCAATTTAACTTTAATTATATGTTATCATTAATAATTAATGATATTCATCTATGTAAAGACACTGATTATGGCAACTGTTTCCATGGAGACCAGCTAGCGCTGATGTAATATTTAATAATAAACATTTTTTTAATATATTATCTCTAACAAATTGACACCAATGCAACTGTGATTTAAAAAAATAGCAACAAAAAATAAAAATAGATGCAGCTTACTGGTGAGTTGTTATAGTGAGCTATTTTTAGAACGGGCCCGCGGGCCACTCATGTGGTCCTTGCGGGCGACCTGGTGCCCGCGGGCCCCATGTTGGTGACCCCTGGTATAGGCGATTAGAAGACCAAGGCTACGTCACTTTGTGCTCATTCTGGGGGCAGACATGCAGCAACAAGAAAAGCTGTGCGTTCCCCATAATGAGGCGAAGTGTCGGTGTGTGGAGTCGTTAGGGTCATGGAGGCGTGTTTGACACGAGAGCGTTCAGAGTTGGAGCCTTCTTCTGGTTTTCTCATGAAATGATCGAGTCATCGACGTTATTAATGCGCAGTTGGAACAGACACTCCCAGCATGCACATGTTAGCGGCATGAGCACCAAACTGACTGGCACGCGCTTTATATCTGTGGAGTGACGTTTCCACTGAGACTGAACTCAGCGCTGATGTCACCGTGGTTACGGGCAGGCATCCGTGACCCATAGAGAGCTTCAGAAAAAACATTCTCAGGTTGTTGCATTGTTACCAGTCTGCTTATATTGATGGTGTCTGAAACATAACCAGCTTCTGTAGAAGCCCCTGGATGAAGAGTCAGCTGATGTCCTCCAGCTTCCCCACCAGCAGTGATGCACTACAAATGAATGTAGTTAAGAATGCAGTTATCTCTGTGTGTAATGAGATCCAGCAGCCCTGTACACTCTGCTGACACATGTGCACAACGGGATTAGATCTCAGAAAGGTTCTGCTCCACTTGATGTTGTTTTTATTTTGCAGTCTAATGCCTTACCCAGCCACGTCAAGATCTCCGTGTCCAGGCAGACGCTGTTCGAAGACTCGTTCCAGCAGGTCAGAGACGGACAAGAGACACTAGTTCTTTTTCTTTCTTCTTCTCGGTTACATGATGGTAACATTTACGATCTTATCTCTGCTTTGCAGTGGAGCTTTATATACCTATGAATGTTATAATGATTTGAAAGAGTTTGTTGTATCAGGATTTAGTTACTTTAGAGGCGAGTCGAGGACTGGATCAAAGTGAGGCCACTTCAAGTTTTCCATCAACGCCTAAATAATGTGCTTTGTCATCAGATCATGAACGTGAAGCCATACGATCTTCGTCGCCGGCTCTACATCATTATGAGAGGGGAGGAGGGGCTGGACTACGGCGGCATCGCCAGGTGAGAGCCGCTACGACCGCCCTGCAGCTTCACGTCGTCACCTTCTCTCATTTTATGGCTTTTTTTCATCCAGGGCTCTTTAATGTTGGTGATATTTCATCTGTTCCTGCTGCTTCTCCATCTGTGCACCAATTCCATGTTATTTACACAGCGCCAAACCACAACACCAGTCGCCTCAAGGCGCTTTATACTGTAAGGGAGACCCTACAATAATACACACAGTGAAAAACCCAACAATCATATGACCCCCTATGAGCAAGCACTTTGGCGACAGTGGGAAGGAAAAACTCCCTTTTAACAGGAAGAAACCTCCGGCAGAACCCGGCTCGGCACCAGCTTCCTGTTGGGTGGGGTACCCAACAGGAAGCCCCCCCAGTGGTGTTTAAAAGACTGCTTTTCCAAACGTGCATTTCTCTGAACATCTTTGTTTTCTTCATCGTTCTTCCCCCAGCTTCATCATTTCACTTAACAAACACATTTCTTTGGACGACAGGGCAGCGTTACAGTTCCCACCCTGGCCCGATGGCGGTGGCACCGTTACGACGCCCTAACCCAGACACCGCGATGCCGCCGTGTGCAGCCTGTAGATGCACTAACACGACGGCGCAGATGTTAATCTGTTTGGTCTGAAAGCGTTACAGCAGCATCACTGTGACGAGCCGGGTGGTGTTGGTTCTCTCTCTCATTGCTGTCCTCCTCCATCTGTCCCTCTGTCCATCACGCGTGTCCATGCTGCGTCCGCTCGGCTTCCTCTCTCTACATGTTGTTGTTTCTCACTCATTGTGTTCTCTTTGGTTTTGCATTGTGTCTCTGTCTCCGGTGTCACGTCAGTGGTTTTACCCTATGGTAGGTGACATCATGCTGTTCTACCACAGGGTAGAACCACGGACGGGATGTTGGGAGGTGTCTGCGTCCGTCAGTCCATACACCCTCCTCCCTAATATTCCCAGAGGGGAGAGGGCAGGGGCCTGGGTGCTGCAGCTGGTGGAGGGCCCTCATTGTCTCTAACGTGCATCCTTCCACAGTCTGTTTGTGTCTTTTTATTTGCTTTTACCCGCTGTATTTATCACAAATGTTTCATGTTTTGTCTTCATGTAATTCATGTGTCAGGTTTGGCTGGTAGGATGTCTGTATAACTGTAAATGTACTTTCTGTTCCCTTTTAAACCGCTTCAGAAGAAAAACCTTCTTTTTCAGCTAAAAGAGTTGATTTCGATTCATACGATCAGAAATGAATCAGCAGAATAAACCGGATTAAAACCTTGTTTGCTGTTCTGGCTGAGTTACATGAGCTATCGATGATGATCATCGTGTCTACCTGACGTCAACATTCAGCTGTGCCTGTGGTCTTTATGCTTTGGCCGTAATTTCAGAGTTGAGCTTGGCCACACCTTGTAATTGGGTCCTGTCTTTGTGACAAGATGATTAAAAGCAGCAAATGAGTGAAAAATGAAGGCGCTGGCCGTTTAGGATGATAAATGTCATGACGATATGCTGCCAACGAGGAAGAGCACGAGCTCATGCTCCCCGTGTGCTCTTCTATTGACTGTACGTCTAGTATAGAATGTGTGTTTTGTTGTTTCTGATAAAAGGACAGTTTCGAGATGTTACAGTTGGGCCCGTGTAGGCTGACCGCCTCGTGCTCTCCTTCCACAGGGAGTGGTTCTTCCTGCTGTCCCACGAGGTGCTGAACCCCATGTACTGCCTGTTTGAGTATGCTGGCAAGAACAACTACTGTCTGCAGATCAACCCCGCGTCCTCCATAAACCCCGACCACCTCACGTACTTTCGCTTCATTGGGCGCTTCATCGCTATGGTGAGCTTGTTTGAAATGGCACATAAGAACACGGTTATTTTGTATCCAGATGTTTCTTTTGAAGTGAAAGCTCGCTTGAATAAACTTTGAATAAACTTAAGCGACACTCACGTCGGGAAAGCCGACCTGCAGACGTGACGCAGTCGAGACAATCCTGCATCGCGCTGCAGTGTGTTTGTAACGTTAGCAACAGAGATCATTTGAAACAGGATGTTCATTCGTGTCACCATGGCGCCTCATGTAGCTTTTGTCTCTTTAATGACCCTTTGTGAGTAGAGGCTCGTTTTGCTCACTGTTGAGAACAGATACGACATATTTTTCCTGAAAGCGCGTCACATAAAGGTCGTTCCACAGGCTGTTAGCCGCGACTCGTTCAGACGGTAAAATAACCGGACACCAGTTAAGTCTGGACTCGGTCAAGCCGCACTCGTCTTCATGTCCTCCTCTGGCGTGGAGCACAGGTAAACCCTCCCTCGGTTCACCTGTGCTCCACGGCAGCAGCACAGGGACTGGAGCCTCTCCTGTCTGAAGCATTCATGCACAGCTTTATGGGGTCAACTCAAAACGTTTGTAGGTCCCAAAGCCGACACCCTCCACCCTCCCTCCATCTGCTACCCCAGCCCTCACCCGCGCCATGACTTCACTGCCGCACCCAGCCCACACCCGGCAGCAGCTGCCTATATTTAGTCCTAAACTGCACATTGCTGACTTTCCTCACAAAGATGGTTGTCTGGACCCGCTCCCAGCCTCCAAAGCCTCTCTCACGTTCTCATGGCTTTTCTTTACCTGCGCTGCTCTTACTGCTGCCCCCCCCCCCCCCCCCCGCTCTGCCTGTACAGATGCGATGGGCACACGGTCGGTCAGGATGCGCAGTCAGTGAGCGTCTGTGCTGTTCTCGTCATTGAACTCTCGCAGGGTTTTTAACGTTACACAGCTCCGTCTGAACACGTCAGCTGTTGCTATCTGAGTGGGGACATCTCATTGACATCATGCTTTCCCAGCCTGACCCTAACCATCAAAAATGAATGGCTAACCCTGACCCTAACCCTGACCCTAACCCTGACCCTGACCCTAACCCTGACCCTAACCATGACCCAATTGTAACCCAAACACTAAAACCACATCTTGAGTCTGAAAAATGCCTTCAAACTCACGGGGACCGGGGTTTGGGTCCCCACAAGTATAGCAAATTTCAAATTTTGGTCCCCACAAAGATGGGAAACACACACACACACACACACATGAAAGATGTGGTTTGAGCCGTTTGTGGTCACTGCACATGTTTATGTCCACGTCCGAGTCTTAATGATTGGCGTTGTTCTCGTGCACGCAGTAACCATTTCAGCTGATTTAATCTTTTCTGCACGTGTGATTGGCTGTCGAAGCGTTTCCAACACTCCAATGAGTCGAAACGGCCCCCGTGTGAATCAACAGCATGGCGTGCGTCCGAGATGAAAATATGCGTAATTTGTCGAGCGTTAATTTGAAACATGTGCAACCAGAGTCCATAAAAAAACACTAATATCGCAGAATTACAGCAGGCCAAAAATAATCTCCCTCCGTCTCTGCTTCGTTACATCCAGGAAGTCAAACCTGCCGTATCATTTGGTGAAATGTGAGCGGTGAACAGCAGGGGGCGCCCCTTCTTGTGGTTTCTAATGTGATAAATCCTCCCTGCAGGCTTTGTATCACGGAAAGTTCATCGACACCGGCTTCACGCTGCCTTTCTACAAGCGAATGCTGGACAAGAAACCCACTCTCAAAGACCTGGAGTCCATAGACCCCGAGTTCTATAACTCCATCATGTGGGTCAAGTAAGTACTGCAGTTCTGATTCCTCTGACTCTGCGTGCTCTGGTCACCTCATGCTCACAGTTAGTTAGTTAGTTAGTTAGTTAGTTAGTTAGTGTTTTAACTAACAAAAGAAGTGAACATTGTGGCTCCAGGTGCACAGGTCATAATAATCCAAACAACAGAAAAGGCTGTAAGCCTGAAAAATAGCCCCCAAACATGTTGATGTATCAGGTGAAATGCCAAACTAGCTAATAGCTGAACCGTAAAGACTGAGATGCTGCTCTGCTACATGTGCTGCTGGCAGTGCTGAGGCAGCTGGCTGTAGCGTTTATCAGAGCACCTCCCAATGTAAGGTTTGTTCTCTAAACCAGGGATGTCCAGTTCATTTTACATGGGGGGCCACATACAGCCCACTGTGATCTGAAGTTTGCTGGACTGACAAACTGTCAGTGTGAAGCAGTAATCCCTGGGATTATCAATGTGAGATTAGGAAGTGCAAGTTCAACAACACGTCTCAGTCTGATTGTGTCGTATCTGTGAAACAGGAAGTTTGTGTTGATTCGCAGCAACGTTTATTTATGTTTATGAACAGAAATGTCTAAACATGGTGAAAAACAGAAGCGTACTTCACTGTTTATGTGACTCCTCTGATGTGGTGATAATGACGTGCACGCCCTCCTTCACAGTGAGCCAGTCAGCACTTCTGCCTTGTGTTTGACACCCGTCTCTAAAGTGACAGTATTAGTAATTACCTAAAGCCTTTTTTAATGTTTCAGATATTTTTATACCTCAATTCAAATTCTTTAATGTCCCACAAGGGGAAATTAGTTTGCAGCAAGGCAACAATAGGAGTAAACAAAACAGTAATATTAATAATAATAACAACAACAATAGTAATAAAAAGCCACAGGACAGTTACACCAAGCCACAACATCTCCTAGAACCTGCCCACGGCCCCACTCGTCCCAGTGCTCGTCCCACGGCCCCACTCGTCCCAGTGCTCGTCCCACGGCCCCACTCGTCCCATGGCCCGACTCGTCCCAGTCCTCATCCCACGGCCCCACTCGTCCCAGTGCTCGTCCCACGGCCCCACTCGTCCCACGGCCCGACTCGTCCCAGTCCTCATCCCACGGCCCCACTCGTCCCACGGCCCGACTCGTCCCACGGCCCAACTCGTCCCAGTGCTCGTCCCACGGCCCCACTCGTCCCACGGCCCGACTCGTCCCAGTGCTCGTCCCACGGCCCGACTCGTCCCAGTCCTCATCCCACGGCCCCACTCGTCCCACGGCCCGACTCGTCCCACGGCCCGACTCGTCCCAGTGCTCATCCCACGGCCCCACTCGTCCCACGGCCCCACTCGTCCCACGGCCCGACTGGTCCCAGCCCGGGGGAGATCCAGTAGATGTTCAACCTGCATTCAAATCTCCTTAATTATCTTCTCGAATGACTTGATTACTAAAGAAGTCAGAGCCACAGGCCTAAAATCATTGAGTGTCTCAGGAGAACTGCTCTCAGCATCTGGAACAATGATAGCATGTTTCCAAAGCTGAGGTACTTCTGTAGCTGGATTTCGGTCAGTGTTGCAGGCGGCACAGAGACGACGAGGTGACACCGTTCTTAGTTTCATGATGTGTGCGTCTGTGTTTCCAGAGAGAACAACCTGGAGGAGTGCGGCGTGGAGCTGTATTTTGCACAGGACATGGAAATCCTCGGGAAGGTTTCCACTCACCAGCTGAAGGACGACGGGGAGAACGAGCTGGTCACCAAGGAGAACAAGGAGGAGTACATCAGGTCAGTAAGCAGAAACGTTGGGCTGATGAAGACGTAGGAGGAGCGTAGGAGAAACGAGGTGAGCGGCGGAGACCAAACCCTAAAAAGAAACGTGTCTTTGTCCACGCAGCCTGCTGACTGACTGGAGGTTCACCCGTGGGGTGGAGGAGCAGACCAAAGCCTTCCTGGACGGCTTCAACGAAGTGGTGCCTCTGGAGTGGCTTCGCTACTTTGACGAGAAGGAGCTGGAGGTGAGGAAGAGTTTTATGTATTGGTATTTAGGACGGCAGGTACCACCACGTGCAAACTAACCAGTCTCTGAGAGCACAGAGTGAAGTCACACGTGGGAAGTTTAGTCTGAGGTTTAAAGTGAGCCCCATCTTTGTGCAGCTGATGCTTTGTGGGATGCAGGAGATTGATTTGGCCGACTGGCAGAAGAACACCATCTACAGACATTACACCAAGAACAGCAAGCAGATCCACTGGTTCTGGCAGGTGCGGGTCTACACACACACACACACCTGCCACGGTGATGTTCCTGTCAGAGCGCTGACCTGACCGTGTTTCTGCAGGTGGTGAAGGAGATGGACAACGAGAAGAGAATCCGCCTGCTTCAGTTTGTAACGGGAACCTGCCGGCTGCCCGTCGGAGGCTTCTCTGAGCTCATAGGTACTCTCTGCCTCCACAGGAGCGTCCTGGTTAGGACGTTCTCCTGCTTTCAATGTGCTTGTCAATAGAAATGTGCTTCTGCACGATATGTTAGTAAAGCTGGCATCTTTGTTACACGGAGGGACGCTAACAGGCAGCTAAAACCCGAGTGCTGAAAACAAGCTTTTCCTGCTCCAGGAGCTTTTTCACAAGATAGAAACAAATGATTCACTTAACTGTCTTCAGTTACACGAGCCTGCAGCACCGCTTCCTGTTTAGGGTTTGATTTTTGTGCCCGTGTGTGTGTGTGTGTGTGTGTGTGTGTGTGTGTGTGTGTGTGTGTCTTGCAGGAAGTAACGGTCCCCAGAAGTTCTGCATAGACAAAGTGGGGAAGGAGACTTGGCTTCCAAGAAGCCACACATGGTAAGCTGCTCCCTCATCTTCTACTTCTGTGAATCATCTGTTCATCTATCGTCTACTCTAGGGTCAGGGGGGTGGAGCCTATTCAAAGTGATTACTGCAGCGCTCCTCTGTAAAATTCTAAAATGGCCTTAGATTAGCTAGGTTACACTCTTCCTCGTTCCCTCCCACCTGACAGCTTCCAGCTCTCGCAGCAGTCTTAAGAAGGTCCTTCTGACCTTCTGACCCTGGCACCATCTCCACCCTGCCTGCAGCTCTCTTCTGTACCCCGCTCTGCTTAGTGAAAGAAATCACTGTCCTTAGATGACAGTCTGTCTTCAGTACAGGGAGCTGCTGCTGTCGATGTCTGATAGACGGATCAGATGTAACTAAACGTCTAAAAAACGTCTTCATTTCACTCGACTTCCACCTTCAGGTGTTTATTCTGGGACTCGACTAGAACAGCTTTGCGTGATTGAAAACAATCCTGTGCAGCCCCTCAGGTCTGAAAGGGTCACATGTTTGAGGTGTCTGCACTTCCTGCGTGTCTTACCATGCAGGAAGTGCCCCTCTGTCACCGTCACTTCCTGGATTAGTATCAGGAGAAGACGCTTGGATCTTAGTGGTAACGCTTCTGCTACATCTCAAAGTTGAGGATGTGGACTCTGACAGGTTCTCGGGTGATGAGGTAGACATGATCACATGATCTAAAACCACTGAGATCAAAAAGGTCCCGACAGGGGAAACATACAAATCAGGATTTCACCTCCTCTTTTTCAGCTGTGAGTGGCCTGGCAAAGTGAACAAAAATAAAATGTCACCCTGATGTTCCATGTGTGACTCCACACTGAGGAGTAACTCTGTCTCCTCCTCCTCCTCAGCTTCAATCGTCTGGATCTGCCTCCCTACCGAAGCCTGGAGCAGCTCCGGGAGAAGCTGCTGTTCGCCATCGAGGAGACGGAGGGATTTGGACAGGAGTGAGGCGAGGAGACGGAGGAGACGGAGGACACTTAAGTGGACGAATAGTTTTTGTTATTGGTCTTATTCTGCGTTCGTTTGTTAATCACAGGGCTGAGGAGTCAGCTGCCCTCACCTGGGGGAGGACCATGTTAGTGAACTAGTGAGCTGAATCATGCGATCAGGAACACAAAAGAGTGGATGCTTAGGTGTGTGTGTGAGTGTGTGTGTGTGGGGTTGCTCACGTTAATGCCATTGTGTATTTCCATATAAATGGTGTGTATGTGTGTGGATTACACAGGATGCCCCCCCCCCCCGCTTAGAACTGCACCAAAACAGACGACATGATAGTTTTAATGTCAGCAGCGACTCACAGCACAGCTAACAGTATAACATATCTACCAGGGAGACGTCGTAACCATAGCAGCGAGACGGCGGCGTGTGAGAGGACGCTGTCATCGTGAACTAGCGCCTCTGCGGAGGTCACACAGATGAGATGCGATTTTATTTTTTATGTTTCTGTTACTTGTCCTGTATATAACTCCAATAAATGACATTTCAGTCTTAAGGTGTGTGGCTGAGGCTTTCATTGGCACTTAATTCAGTGAGAGTCACGTAGCTCCAGCACTGATTGGTTTACAGTGCTGTGCAAACACCTCGAGCTACCCTTCGTACTTTATTATCAGGCTCACTTTTTTAAAGTGCTCTTGAGCGATCATCGTCCAGGCTTTCTGAAGGTTTTCTCAGCTTTTCTTTGGCGGCTTTTTCACTTGAGCCTGATCATTGCTTTTGTTTGCTAAGCTACTTAACACGAACCTCAGAGTCATTCAAGAACAAAAAGGCAACTAACTCAGCAAATGAACCCGGAAACATTTTAAATGGTATCTTTAGGCACGTCATTTGTTCCCATTTCTTTTGTTGAATTTATGAAAAATATCAAAGGTAACAGTTTGACAAACACAAGCAGACCTCCCACACTGTCAGTCATGGAGTGGCCTCAGCACTACAGCAGTGTGAGATCGTTCAGACGACGGAACAAACAGGAGCTTTAAATGTACCGAGTGCGGCTGCTCGTCCCACTGTTGACGTTCAGGCTCCTTACAGTTGTGCAAAGCCTGCTTTTGCCTTATATACTGTATTCCAGTTGTACGTATGTTTGCGCCCACGAGGGGCTGCTCCAGACTCTTAAATGACATAATAATGACTTACAATCATTAAAGTATATATATATATAATTCCTTTACAGAGGAAAATGCAAATTACAATGGAGTCAAAGTCAGATTTCAACTTCACAATAATAATACTGAGAATACTAATAAAGATGGACACAAAAATGACAACATTGCTCTCGCTTTATTTTTATGTGTGGAATATGACTAATTACACAACTTACAATATTTATAAAAACATGCTTCACATAGAAAAGTTCCCACAATGTCACGATTGCTGTCATTGTCATCATGACTGTGTTTTCAGAAATAATAATGTTTGTGCGTTTTGTTTTTAAAAAGACTGAATAATAAAAATAATATGTTAAAGCTGTTTGATGATGATTGAGGTTAGCGTTGTCACCCTTTTACTGACAAGTGGGTGAATGCTGAGACGACCTGAGGAATGTCGACTTTTGTTATTCCACTGCCTTTATACCCACAAGCTAAGAAGGGGATTACACTGTGCCTGGGCCCCCCGGTTAGAGCTCAGCCAGAAGCAGTTTGAGGTTTGGCCGGCTGGGTCACAATAATTGAAAATGCATGTTTGGATGTAACCGTGCAAACACACTTTGAGTGAATCTTCACTCTCAGTCTCCCAGTTTGCAGCTCTGGGCACCACAGATTACGTCTGCAGCGGTGGAAAGACCATAAATGAAGCGAGTGTACTGGCGAGGTTTACTGAATGAGCCCACTGGGCCCACTGGGACATAAGGTGTCGGGGGGGCTCTTAGCCTCAAGTTTAAAGTGACAGTTCTCAGTGGAAAGTTAATCAAAGAGATGCAAAACACGTGGAAAGAGATTCAGTGGACAAAAGAGTGCAGAAACTCAAGATCACTGTAGAGAGATGGAAATCAACTACGTGACGCAGATGAAAAGACCACAAAGAGGCAAAAACAACGACAGAGAGGTGCAATAAAAGCACAAAGAGATGCAACAGTGGGACACCAAACAACCACAGAGGGTGTAAAACAACTACAAGAGTCCAGATGACACCGGATGTGGTTAAGAAGGTCCACCGGTAGGAAACATCCTGGGCGGCAGGCGAGGGTGCTGTGCAGGACAGGGCTGATGGCTATAGGTAGGACTTTTATTGTGAAAGTACCTCTTTCCTTGGCTGGGCCCGGAAGTAACTTCTTCTCCGTCTCGTTCGCCGGAAATGCAACGGAGTTAGTCGTAGTTCTAAATAAAAATAGTGCGTCCGTAGCGTTCGGGTGACACCGGGACATTAACGGTGAATTTAGTCATATCTGACATGCCTACTGGTCCTCACACGCGCCTTCCCGGGCGCTTTAATGCGGTTAGCGCCGATGAAGTCGCTAAGTTGTGCTACGAGCGTTTCAGGCAGCTTCCCCGCAGAGGAAAGCCTGAGCCGGGCAGAGAGTGGACCCTGCTGGCCGCTGTGCTCCAGATCACCCGCGGCGCTGACGCTCGCTCAGGTTGTTCAGCAGGACGGACCAGGCCGCTGGTCTGATTTATTTATTTATAAACGTCACTGCTAAGATGGATAAAAGGCTTTAAATTCTTTAAGGTCTAAAACATGTCAAATAAGTTGATTTCAGTGGACCTGCAGACACTGCAAATGCTTAAAACAGTGAGTTATAGTGATGTGGTCGTTTGTATTTTTCCATCACAGTTGCCATGGAAGTTGTTTCACTGGGAACTGGGACCAAATGTGTGGGACAGACCGCCGTGAGTCCCGCAGGTGTGTGTGGACGGAGCTCCTGTGTCTCAGGTGCTGACAGCTTTGTGCTAATGTTGCTTTCCTTTCTAATCCAGGTGATGTGCTTAACGACAGCCACGCAGAGGTCATTGCCAGGAGGGGGTGCATCAGGTGTGTGTGCATCCACCTGTATCACTGCAGGTGTTGGACCGGCCGATTGCTTTATGTGTGTTTTTATGTGTAGGTACCTGATCCAGGAGCTCCTCGGGGCGGTGAGCGGTCGGGGCAGCGCTGTGTTTTGTGCAGCAGAGGAACCAAGAAGGTGGCGGCTCCGGCCCGGCGTCTCCTTCCTGTTCTTCTCCAGCCACACCCCCTGTGAGTGCTGGAGCACATTCACACACAGCAGATGGTAGATGGCAACAAAGCCGTGTAGAGCACATGTGCTGCTCACACACACAGTGGCTGCTTCTCAGCTGGAGTTACTTTGATGCAAAGGTGGCAACAGTGAAATCTTCAGCACTGATAACATTTGTGCTCATCAACCAGTAAACCTCAATATCAGCCCATAAATAATGAAGATGTATTTCTGGATTGTTTAGCGCTCCAGCCTCTGTACAGTGAAATTAATTCCACCAGATGATGAATAATTGAGGACGTTATGCAGATTTTTACATGGTGACTCTTCATTGTGAAGGCAGTCAGTCCAGCCGGGGCTCATGTGTGATGAAGTAACAGAGAAAAGCACACAAACATGCAGAAATCATCTTAGTTTCTGGTTGTAACGGAGAAACTCGGTTAAATATGTGCCGTTTGTGTTTTTCTGTAACAGCCAGTTGATGAACGTCTGACGTCTCTGAGACTATTAAGTCCCCTGGGATTTAATGTGATGTCTGATTTTGTTATGCATGGGTCACGTCATGCTTTAACGTCTGACGCGAACAGCGGCGCGAGACAGCGGCTCGAGACAGCGGCTCGCTTCTGCGACGTCCTTAAGCTTGAGCTGAGTGTTGTCAGGTTGTCTCTGATGATTGTCTGCTACAGAACAAATACTACAGTGTAACTCGTACATAACGAGGACGTAAATGCAGACAAGGCCAGCGGTTTGCTTACCTTTTCGCCTTTGTAGATATTTATTCAAGACACATTTTGTCTGTGAGGCGTCTGCAGGCGTTTCCGTTTCTGGGTCTTTAGAGTATATTGACTCTACCTTTAACCATGTCTTTATCTAAACTATATATCTTGACTTTTACCATGGCGACGTGTGCCCTCATGCCATGTGTTTGTCCGATCTGAAAGCAGGTGGCGACGCCTCCATCATCCCCATGACTGACAGCCAGCCCGAGCCCTGTCCTCCTGTCACATCAGTAAAGGGCCATGAACGGCCTGGTGGAGGTGGAGACCTGAAAAGGAAAGCAGAGGAATGCGGCGAGGAGCGAAGCTCTAAGCAGCCTCGTCTGGAGGAGACGGCAGAGACCAAAGAAGAGGATGGAGGAGACGCAGAACAGTGCACACAAACCAGCAGCTCTGCAGGCTTGGCTCAAACTGGTGCTACTGGCCTGCATCCTCAGGTCTCAGACATCCACAGAACAGGGGCCAAGTGTGTGCCAGGCGGCCCAGTTGACCCCCTGCAGCCTGGGGTGGGGTACCACAGCCCGGGCGTGCTCCGGGTGAAACCCGGCAGAGGAGAGCCGACTCTATCGCTCTCCTGCAGCGACAAGATAGCTCGCTGGGGGGTGCTGGGCTTCCAGGGTGCACTGCTGTCCCATTACCTACAGGAGGCGCTGTACTTCAGCACCATGGTGGTGGGGAAGTGTCCATACGACCAAGAAGTCATGCACAGAGCTTTGGTCACAAGGTAATTCTGATAGTTCCTATGTATCCGTGTATAAACATCTGTCAGTCGTGCACTGGAGGAACAATCGAACTTGTAGATCACAGAGCCAATAATCACTCACAATAGAGATATTTATAAAACAATTCCAATAGTCATGGCCAGCATGTGGAGGTCGCTCCCTGGCGTGAAACAACGTTAGGTTCAGTTAGAGATGTTCATCAAAGAGAACTTCAGCTTGATTTCAGCCAGAAGAGCCAAACTGTCACTGAACAGAGAGCCCCCGCCCACGCTGACACAAAAGAAAGAAATGGTGAAGACTCGTCATCAGCTACACTGTTCACTCAGCTGTCTAAATCATTGCATCACTGCACACCTGCATGTGGCCTCAGATGAGCTCGACAACAGTTTGTAGAGCGCGTCGTGGGTTTCCATGGCGGAGCAGCTGCAGCCTTACACCACCAAGCATCGGTGCAGCGGTGTCGAGCACGCCGCCACTGGAGCCATGTTCATGCTACCGTCTGGAAATCCGACAGACGAGTACTGACTGTCGGGGTCCACTGATGTCCTGCAGATTCTCACTTTGAGCAGATTGGGGTTTCCACTGTAGTCCTGTGGGATTATTAATGTCAACACGAAACAGTCCATCGCCTCACCTGGATGTGCCATTGGCCTCACGCGCTCTCCAACCAAACAGAAGCAGCTTAGAGATATGATTAAAGAGCTTCGTTCGGCTTTGGTTTGCTCCTGCTAAACTGCTTTGATAAAACATCTGGCATTCATAACGTGTTCCTTTGTAACCTTTAGTGAAACCTCAAAGGTAGAAATGTGCATTTCATTAGAACATCACTCAGTGACTTCGTACATGTTCAAAATGAGCAGATCCTTCTGGCTTAGTCTTTACAAGCTACTGCATTTAAACCAGTTAGTTACCAAGTGCACACATGTAGAGCAGAGCCACTGGTAATGGGTGTGGCTTAAGAGGAAGCAGGCTTAGCCACCCTGGCGAGCACGCCTTCAGGATCGGCATCCGGAGGGCTGAGCAGCAGTTCGAGCTGGGCCAGCCTCCTCCTCCTCCTCCTCCTCCGTCTAAGCTCTGTTTGCCTACTGGGTGATGCTCATGGGATTGAGAGATTAGGACTTGTAGACAGAGCTGCTTCTCGACCTTCACGGTCAAAAATTCCCATAAACGCACTCCTACTCCTGTAGATGCAGAGGGTGGGCCGGCATCATAGTAAACCCCGTGGATTAAGAAGGGGACGTCACTCAAATTCATATGCATGTGAAAGCAGACGAGCAAATACTCGAGACAGCATCGTGTTCTTGTTGTTCTGGCTAACAAACACACTTCCTTGGGCCACAACCAGGATGTCTGTAATCGGGCTAAGTGGTTCCATCAGGGTAGCTGTCAGTCAACGTGATTATCATCACACAATGAACTCTTTCACCCATGAAGACAATGCATACCTCAGTACGCAGCAATAACGAGCTGCTTGATAGTCGTTAGAGTCGTTTGTGGGTTTTTCGAGGGTAGCTGCATCGGCAGAGACCACCTCACTAACTTCTGGTAGGAAAAACGCGTCCTGGCTCTGAAGGGGTAAAGACTCCACACACAGGAAAGTCTGAGTGCAAGTCACCGTGTTTCTGCATTCTGATACATTAACCTGTGGCTTAAATGGGGGGGCTGTAGCTCAGGTGGTAGAGCAGGTCATCTAATCACTGGAAGGTTGGTGCGTCGATCCCAGTGTGCTCCAGTCTGGGCGCTCCAGTCTGGGCGCTCCAGTCTGGGCGCTCCAGTCTGGGCGCTCCAGTCTGGCCGCTCCAGTCTGGCCGCTCCAGTCTGGCCGCTCCAGTCTGGCCGCTCCAGTCTGGGCGCTCCAGTCTGGCCGCTCCAGTCTGGCCGCTCCAGTCTGGCCGCTCCAGTCTAGCCGCTCACTGGGCAAGATCCTAACCCCACGGTGCTCTGCCATGCATCCAGTGGAGTCTGAATGTGTGTGAATGTTACAGCTTAGAAGAAAGTGCTTGTGTGAATGGGTGAATGTACAAGTTGTGAAAAGCACTTGGAGTGCTCAGAGTCAAAAAGTGCTAATTTAACCCATTTAATCTGGTACATCCATCGTATTTCAGGGCTTTATTATCTGTTTTTGAACCCTGCTACAGGCCTGGTCTCCATCCACTTCACTGCGACCGCCACTGTTCTTATAGTCCGTTAGCGTGAGGTCAGCCCAACCTCCGAGTTCAGGTACTGTGTGAGGTTTTGAAGCAGCAGAGGGGGCAAGAGAGCACACGCTAGCCGTGCAAACGTTGGCCTTTAAATGATGCATTTAATCGTGTGTGAGGATCTTCTGATAAATTCTGTGGAATTTAGTGGAACACCTGCAGCTCTGCAGGTGATAGTCACAGTGAACAGTCTTCAGCGAATCACACCACACCAAAGCTTCTGTGCCGTCAGGTGCGCCCGTGTGTCCGACCTCCCTGCCGGTTTCTCCGTACGTCCACCCGAGCTTCTCCAGGCCACGTTGGAGTTTCCTTTCAGCCAAGCCCAAACTGAGCTGCAGCATCAGGCCGGCCAGGGCCGCATCTCCCCCTGCGGGGCAGGTAGGACTGTCCACCTGAAGTAAAAGTGTGAATGAGCAGAAATGTTTGGAATGAAGACTCATGTCTGTTTTCAGAAAGAGTTTATTTATAAGTGCCAAAAAACCCCAGATGTCAATACCTGACATCAACCATCCCTAATATCGTCATCTCAAAGAAGCCACGCCCACCTGCAGCTCCGACCTTCTGTTTGTGAGCGTCACTCAATCAGGAAGTGTGGCTTAAAGACGAGGAGGAAGTGAGCGTGAGATAAGAATTTCAGATCAAGCGTGTCTGCTAGTCGCTGTCCTCGCCGCCTTTTCTGTTCTGTTCATGGTTAAATCAAAGTTGTAATTGTGTTTAACGCTCCAGTTGCACTAATGAGAATCTCGGTTTGCTGCCTGTGTTTCAGCCATCGGCTGGTGTAATGTGACAGAACAGCCACTAGATGTCACCGCCAACGGCTACAAACACGGAGTCACCAAGAAGGCCCTGGGAACCGCAAAAGCCAGGTAGACGCCATCCAGCGCCGTCATGCGCCATGTCAGGTTTCACTGTGTGTCCTAACGGCTCCTTTCGACCTTTCTAACCTTTCGACCTTCACGCTTCTCTGATTTCAGGTCTCTTCTGTGCAAATCGGAGCTTTTTCATTCCTTCTTGTCTTTGGTGTCGGCCACCGATCCCTCGGCTCTCCCCGACTCTCTCAGGTAACGAACAATTGGCTCTTTCAGAAACTGACTGCAGGCTTTGAAAACGCTCCAGCAGAGCTGCAGTTTCAATAATGCAGCTTCTCTCGGTTTGTGCAACTCTCCTTCATACCTGCACCGACCAATAAGGAAATGCTGACATCACACGCATTACTGGAAACCACGCCAGCTGAGGAGCTCCTGTTAAACAGATGTTTGCATTGGTCACAATCTGACGTTTCCTTCCTGCTGTGGGTTCAAACGCTCGTGCGTGCACTTCTTCACACTTGGTGCTGCTGCTTGGCTTCACATTAACCTTTTATGACGTTATCAGGTGGTTTTGTATTAAGGCTTCATCAAGCAGTGACCTTCAGCTCGCGCCGGAGCAACTCTGTAATGGAGCGACTGAGCACCTCCTCTGAGGCCATGTGGATCTCAGAAAGGTTGGCGTGCCCGCTCCGGGTCAGGTGGTCCAGGCGCTGTGTTTTGTTCCCTGCCTTGCCAGGTGTCTCTTAGAAATGATATTTTTAGTCTCAATAAGATTTTTTACCTGGATAAATAAAGCACTAATAAAACTAATAGCTCACCTTTGGCCATGAGTTCTGGGTAGCGGCTAAGCTTGTGAAGGTTTCGGGGCTCTCCTTTGGAGATGGGCTGAAGATGCTGCGAGGAGATCACGGGGCCGGCCCACGACATGCTGGAGGCATTATTTCTCTCAGCTGGTTTGGGAACGCCTTTGTTCCACTCTCATTGTGGTGCCTGTTAAGCTACGAATCCAACCGCCACCACGGTGGACTCTTGCCAGGCTGTTGGCGAACGAAGGCATCTCCAAGGCTGCTGATGTTTCTCGTCGCACTCGACAGGAATCTGGAAGGTTTGTTTATGTGACAATTGGTCCGTGTTTATGGGGAAGACTGGGTCCAGGATCAGGTCTCCTGAAAATGAGTGTGAGAAAAGGAAACTGATGGAGGACAAAGGTCCTTGTGTTTGTCAGAAAACCTGAGAGGGCGCACACACAACAGGTGCATTGTGAACAGTCCGCTCAGCACAATGACATGTGCGAGGAGGAGAAACGGCAGACAGAGGAGGAGAAACGGCAGACAAAGGAGGAAGCTGCAGCTGAAGAAAATCAGTGGGTAATGTGCGTCCCAGAGCCAGTCCTGGTCACGTTATCTACACCATGTTGTTCTGCAGAGGCTCAGGTAACCGCAGATGCTTCAACGTTCTCCTACTGAACACACAGAAACTCTCTCTTCATTTCAGTCGTGTGTCTCGAATCTTTATCACAGAACTTAAGCTTCAGCTCATTTACGCCTTAATGTGCACTGTCACGTGCACTGTCACGTGCACTGTCACGTGCACTGTCACGTGCACTGTCACGTGCACTGTTACGTGCACTGTTACGTGCACTGTTACGTGCACTGTTACGTGCACTGTTACGTGCACTGTCACGTGCACTGTCACGTGCACTGTTATTTGCACTGTTACGTGCACTGTTATTTGCACTGTTACGTGCACTGTCACGTGCACTATTTGCACTGTTATTTGCACTGTTACGTGCACTGTTATTTGCACTGTCACGTGCACTATCACGTGCACTGTCACGTGCACTGTTACGACTGACTGGCCAGACATTTCAGCCACTGTTTGTTTGTTTGTTTTTCATTTCTGCAGTGGTTTAACTTGAAGCCACAACATAAAGTGAGTAATAAGAGTTCAAGTTGTTTTACATGAAGCATTTTCTTTTCTGATGTGTGTCCAGCAGAGCAGAGCTGCAGACCTACTGGGACTACAAGCGGGCCTCCCAGTCGTACCAGCAGGCCTGGCAGCGGCTGCGCAGTCAGGCCTTCCCTCTGTGGCTGCGCAGTGACAGAAACCTCCTCCTCTTCCACTGAAAACTCCTTCACCACAGGCTCAATGACAAAGCAGCTTTGTTGTAACTGAGAGGTCAGAGGTCGCCTAACTTTGTGAAACTCGGATTTCGAACACGCGAACAGAAAGGGTCGCGGCACCGTTTTAATAAAAGGACAAGCTTGGCGTCTTTAATGTGTGCTGTGTTTGTCTGTTTCCTCTCTTCCTGTGTGTGTGTTGGCTCAGCTGGTCTGCAGCGCCGTCACGCTGTTTGAAACCGTTGGTGACGCTGCACACACGACGCTGCGTGAGGTGGCTCCAGCTGCCTGCTGGAAACACATGCAGATGCCCAGAAGTCGCAGGCTGACTCTATAAAAACGTCTTTGGTTGGTCGATCAGGTGAAACCTGTGCAAAGCGTTCTGATTTCATCATAAGAGACGAGCAGCAGTTGTTTCCTGGCTGTGATTTGGAGCCAGCAAAAGGTTTTAGCAGCGGCCTGTTGACTCGGCCTGTCTGAGACGCTGTGAAGACAAAGGTTCATTGAGGCCCACGCTGAGGTCAGGTCAGCTGTTGATGCGGCTCAGCTGATTCCTGCTAATGACAAGCCGCACACGCCGGCTCACGTCCAGGACGCCCGCGATTCTCTCATTCCTCAGCCGCTTGGAGCTCTTGTCCTCACCTCCTGTACAGATGTAGAGGTGGGCTGCAGACGTGTGATTTCATCAAGCTCACTTTGAACTTCAGCAGGTCATCTTGACCCTAAATACACCGTTTCTTCCATGTGTGGCTGATTACATGTTTGTGTTCACATGAATTTAATGCAGTGGCCTTGTGTTTAGACTAAGTCAGTATCGTGGCCATGTGGCCTCGATGTTTTGAAGAAGGTAAGACTATCTGTCACAGGTAAAGTGGCACACCTGTGACACATTGTAAACTGTGACTCACTAGCTTACTGATCACTTCTGTGTCAGAGAATCTATTTCGCTGTTTCCCAGTTGGAGCGTTGACGTCCAGAGATGCTGCAAAGCATTTCAGGAGAATAACTACCCCTACTAACCCTAGGGTTAGTATTACTAACTAATACTAACCCCTACCCTCATCAGCAACGACTAGTGCAGTGTTAGTGTGGTTGTTCATGCTGTCACACTCCTGCAGCCTCTGCCACGTGACAGGGGTGTGAACAGTGTGTGCAACTCATACGGTGGTGAGTTTGTTCATACGTCAAACATAGGGACACGCTACAGTGTTTCCCTATATACATGTGAATATAAGTCAAAGACCACACAGTAAGTTGGACACTAGTTTTTATTGGTCAGGTCTTCCAGCTACCTTCCCTTTTTCACATATCTAAAATGTCTTTAGGGTATGTTTTATATTCATACAACACTGATGACATCACTGCATATTACACAACATCAGACTGTTCACGATCCTGAACCAGCTTTGTGGAGCGCAGACATGAACATTACAACGAGGTCAAATGATGGACGGAAACCAGCACCAGAAACTACGGCTGCAACTAAAAGCTCAGCGTCCGAGTTATGGAGACGTTCTGAGACAATAAAGCGTTACAAGTCCAAACGCCTCCAGCCAGGAGGCGTCGCCTTCAGCCAGGAGGCGTCGCCTCCAGCCAGGAGGCGTCGCCTCCAGCCAGGAGGCGTCGCCTCCAGCCAGGAGGCGTCGCCTCCAGCCATCAGTCTTTGGACTTGTGACGCTTTATTGTCTCGGTTACAAGCGTGAAGTCATTTTGAATGCAACGTGATGCTCACGTCATGAGTCTGAATGCTTTGCAGCCAAAGACCCAAACAACACTTTACTTGAAGTTGATGACAAAGCGCGTTTGGTTTTTTCATGCTGTCGTTTTTTTGTTAAGCACTTTCTTGTCTTAACAGACTATAAATGAGGTGCTACGTACTTCCTATCAGTGTTGGTCTCAACATATTTAAGACCTGAACTCATCCTCCTGCCCTGCTTGTAAGTGTATTTTCTCTGAGTAGCCAAAATGAACGTGAATACGACGTTTCCACTTTAACGATGATCTCATCTTTACTGTCCATGTTTTTGAGCTCCCTAAAGTGAAATGGTGCAGTTATCACAAACGACACAGCAGGACAAAACTATTTAATCACAGGTCCGTGAAAGTTCAACTCCAGGTCACATTTCACGAGAAATGAGTTTCCCAGAAGTAAAAATTGCAGATAAATAGTGAGCTCTTTATTATTCAGTGTTAAACAGCATGTAAACAGCAACTTTCATATGAGTTTAACAGAATTCAAACAGCTTCAGTAAATAAATAATTATAAATAACAAGCTGTTTGTGTCTCTAACATCAGGAACTATTGATTAAGGTTTGATTAATTATAAGGTTGTTTTGTCATTAACTGTATTTTGTTTAGAAATAAAAAACATTAAATATATAAACTTCAAGTAAAGTGTTGGATTTTTTGAAGCAGTTCAGTGAATTCGTGTTTATCCAGCACAACATACTGTGCAGAAAAACTAACCGTCGAGCTGGGAAGTAACATCCGAGGAGAGGCGCCGCCTAACAGAGGCGCCGGCTAACAGGCGCCGGGTAACAGAGGCGCAGGCTAACAGGCGCGCCGGCTAACAGGCGCCGGCTAACAGGCGCGCCGGCTAACAGAGGCGCTGGGTAACAGAGGCGCAGACTAACAGGCGCGCTGGCTAACAGGCGCGCTGGCTAACAGAGCCGCTGGGTAACAGAGGCGCAGGCTAACAGGCGCGCCGGCTAACAGAGGCGCTGGGTAACAGAGGCGCAGGCTAACAGGCGCGCCGGGTAACAGACCCTGGCTAACAGGCGCGCCGGGTAACAGCCATTTTCAATCTTCAGCTGCCGTCATTCAGGTGCTTATGCTCAACCTTCAAGCCTATCCCAGGCCTTCTACAGTCTCTGACTTGTGGCGAACACGTCATACATGATATGATGAGCAATACAAAGAACGCAGGTAATTATTGTAGTTACAGGATTACTGTGTCTCTTTCTCGCCTCAGCTGAACATACATCTCTGTGATAACAAAGGGAGCATGATTGGGTCACATAATGGTTGGCGTGTGCGTGCGTTATGTGTTTTTACTAACGGTGCCAGGACATTGAAGTGGCTATAATGTACGTGACTGTTATTCAGATTCACGGCAGTGTTAAAGATAATTCTCTCAGTAACTGGCCTTGAAACGGCGATCATGACAAAGTCATGCTTCTTTTTTTGTTTTTACACCACCCAAGCCTCTGAAAATAAAGTTTACTGTAGCGTACTCGCATCATTACGTTTCACCATAAATTTGCAGTTTTAAGTATCAAAAACTGATCAGAATGTAGGTGCGTTACCTGTGTAACACATGTAAAGGCCAATTTCTGAAGCACTATGCACCAGTATATGTTAAGCCCTACTGTGTCGGCGTGTGTGTGTGTGTGTGTGTGTGTGCGTGTGTGAGACAAACTAGTATCAGTTATGCATTAACCCTGTGCTGTATAAAAGGCCTTGTAACCAAAGGTGTTTTCTCCGCTGTAGGCCACATACAGGAAGCCGTCCTCGTCCTTCTCCTTGTCGTACAGCTGGCCCATCGTCAGACTGAAACAGTCAAAACCAAACTCGTTAGACTCATCATCATCATCATCATTTATTTATTTATAAAGCACTTTAAAAACACGCTAGGTTGACCAAAGTGCTGTACAAGGCAAGTCGACTACAACATAGCAAAACAAGATAAAAAAAGAAAACAATACAGTAAAGTAATAAAAGGTAGATAAAATAATAAAAATCAGTTACCCACAGAGTTAAAAGCCAGGGAGTAAAAGTAAGTTTTAAGTCTGGACTTAAAAACTGGCACTGACGTAGCTTGTCTGATATGAAGAGGAAGGTTATTCCAGAGCGCCGGCGCCGCGACAGAGAAGGCTCGGTCTCTCAGTTTCAGTCGTGACCTGGGGACCGAGAGCAAAAGCTGCTCCGCTGACCGAAGCGACCGAGTGGGGACATGGGGCTTCACCAAATCAGACAGGTAAACAGGTGTTATGCCATTTAAAGATTTAAAAACCAACAAAAGGACTTTAAAACGGATCCTAAAAGCAATGGGAAGCCAATGTAGAGATGCCAAAACCGGAGTGATGTGGTTTCCTTCTGCCAGTTAAAAATCGAGCTGCAGTATTTTGCACTACTTGCAAACGAGCAAGTGTGCCCTGGCCTACCCCTATTACAAGGGAGTTGCAGTAGTCCAAGCGCGAAGTAATAAAAGCATGAATAACACTCTCCAGGTCACGCTTGGAGAGAAAGGGCTTCACCTTCGACCGGCGTCGACTCGCACAAAACGCAGTCGCCCACATCTACAGGCTTTACATAGAGACGGACTCTCACACCATAACATTACTGTGTTTTCACCATCGTCACCTTGTGTGACGCAAAACACAAGTGGTTACACTGAGCAATGAAATTCTTACTTTGCAGGTTCCCTTCACACAACTAAATAGACAACTAACTAAAATAAAGTGCTGATGTGGCTTATGTGTAGTCAGAATTTAAAGTGCAAGTAGTTGCAACACTGTCACAGTGGTAATATATACACAATATGCAATATTAAAATTGTTTAGATTGTATCTAAATGTACAAAATTGCAGATTTACAGGTCAGGTTATTGAGGGCACTGACAGGTAATCACACTTTGACAATGATTCAGTGGCCTGATGGCTGCGAATAGAAAGTGTGTTTCAGTCTGCTGTTCACACTCCTGCATGCCAGATGGCAGGCGCGTGAACAGTGTGTGCTGTGGGTGGTGACTCGAGTGTTGTAAGTGTCCTGCAGGGGTGGGAAGGGTCCTCCACAGAGTGTTGTTTTAATAGAGCGGTGCTGTTCGCGTAGCACGCTATGATGGCGTTGTGTCTGTAAAAGCTGCTGAGCAGTTTGGAAGTTAATCCAAATGTTCTCGGCTTCCTTCATAGAAGAGTCGTTGTTGAGCCTTCTTGATGATCTGCTGTGTGTTTTGGGTCCAGGTGGTCCTCACTGATGTGGGTACCGAGGAATTTGAAGGTCTTCACCATCTCCACCTCAGTCCCGCTGATATATAGTGGGCATGCTGGTCTCTCCTCATCCTCGGGTCAACAATCATCTCCTTAGTCTTCTCAGTATTTATGGAGAGATTATTTTCCAGGCACCAGGACACCAGCTGAGCCACCTCTTCCCTGTAAGCAGTGGTCAGCCCGATGATGGTTGTGTTGTCAGCGAGCTTAATGATGGGGGTGTTGCACTGGGAGGGGATGCAGTCGTAGCTGTAGAGAGCGTACAGGAGTGGGCTGAGCACACAGGCTTGGGGAGTCCCTGTGCTCACGATCTTTGTACCATGATGCCTTGGAACAAAGTCTGAGTGCCTGAGGTCTGCCTATGAGGAAGTCCAGGACCCAGCGACAGAGGGGGGGTGACAGTCCAAGAGTAGAGAGCTTTCATACCAGTCTATTTGGAATGACAGTGTTGCATGCAGAACTGTATAAACAGCATTCAGACGTAGGTGTCCTTATTTTCGAGGTGTGAGAGGGCCGTGTGGATGGCTGCTTTAACGGCGTCTTCGATAGGACCAGTCTTCTGATATGCAAATTGCAGAGGAGCTAATGTTTCCAGGATGGCTCCTTTGATATGGAACATGACTATCCTCTCAAAGCACTTCCTTACAATTGAAGTGAGTGCGATGGGGCGATTCAAACAGGTTACCGTAAATTCCGGACTATAAGCTACTTTTTGCACGACCTTTGAACCCTGCGGCTTATTGTCCGGTGCGGCTTTTCTGAGGCTTTTTCATGATTTTTGTGACATCGTAAGAGGATTTGTTTTGGTTTGTTCCGCCATTTTGCCTGGCGGAAAGGCATGTGATCAGACACGGAAAAGAGTGATATGTTGGTCACGTGTCCGTCCGCCAGCCAAAGTAGTGCCGTACGAATTAGCGCGAAAAAGGGACTAGATTAGCAAGCTGGCTCTGGCTGGCCCTGTACCCATATCTGCAGCAGGTCTCCAAGGTGAACAGCCTCTGGCATGTTAGAACAAGGCAGCTAAGGGAAGTCGGCAAGTCAGAGCCATAACTTCAGGATAAGGATTGGCTCTAAGGGCTGGGTCGGTCGGGCGGCGG
>VURO01046357.1:0-11338 GCA_015108175.1 Pelvicachromis taeniatus | reverse complement strand
GCCCGGAACACCTCACCCAAGAGGCGCCCAGGAGGCATCCTTATCAGATGCCCGAGCCACCTTAACTGGCTCCTTTCGATGCGGAGGAGTAGCGGCTCTACTCTGAGCTACTCCCGGATGGCCGAACTTCTCACCCTATCCCTAAGGGAGAGTCCAGCCACCCTTCGGAGGAAGCCCATTTCCGCCGCTTGTATCCGCGATCTCGTTCTTTCGGTCACTACCCACAGCTCGTGACCATAGGTGAGGGTAGGGATGTAGATCGACCGGTAAATTGAGAGCTTCGCTTTTACACTCAGCTCTCTCTTCACCACAACAGACCGATGCAGAGTCCGCATTACTGCAGCCGCAGCACCGATCCGTCTGTCGATCTCCCGCTCCCTTCTCCCATCACTCGTGAACAAGACCCTTAAACTCCTCCACTTGGGGCAAGAACTCGTCCCTGACCCAGAGTGGGCACTCCACCCTTTTCCGTCTGAGGACCATGCCCTCAGATTTGAAGGTGCTGATTCTCATTCCCACCGCTTCACACTTGGCTGCGAACCGTTCCAAGGCGAGCTCGAGGCCATCACTCGATGAAGCCAACTGTACCACATCATTTGCAAAAAGCAGATATCAGCCAGAAATTCTGTCCATAAAAATTACGAACAGAATCGGTGACAAAGGGCAGCCCTGGCGGAGCCCATCACCCACCTGGAATGAATCCAACTTATTTCCTGCTATGCGGACCAAGCTCTTGAAACGGTTGTACAAGGATCGAATGGCCCATAGCAATGGGCCAGACACCCCGTACTCCCGGAGCACCCCCCACAGGACACCCCAAGGGACACGGTCGAATGCCTTCTCTAAGTACACAAAACACATGTAGACTGGTTCGGCAAACTCCCATGCACCCTCAAGTATCATTGAAAGGATAAAGAGCTGATCCAGTGTTACACAACCAGGACGAAAACCGCATTGTTCTTCCTGTATCCGAGGTTTGACTAACAGACGGACTCTCCTTTCAAGCACCCTGGTATAGACCTTCCCAGGGAGGCTGAGGAGTGTGCTTCCACTATAGTTGGAACACACCCAAAGGGGGACAGGGTGCAGTGTGGTAGAAGAAACAAAAATCATGAACTGCAGCTGCACAGTTAAGAAAATCTAATGTAACTCACAGTTATTTGTGTTTGTGCTTAAAGTTATGCAGGATATTGTGAGTGATAGGTGAGTGCTGACTTCAGCTAATAGGAATCACTGAACTGTAATAATACCCTGACAAAATTATTAATTGCTATGGATGTAATGTGCCTATAAACAAACTATCCAATGAATTTACACGCTAACTTTGGTGAGTGAAATTCTGCTATTTCTGCTACACAGATACTTATGAGCAAGGGGGCAGTAGCCCCCTCATAAGTAATTACTAATAAGTAATGAGTAAGTAATTAAGTAAGTAATGAGTAATGATGTATGCACTGACTAGTCTTCTATGTTTCTTTAATTGCTGGTATAATGTCAGAGACGAATAAGCAGAAGGTTGTTCTGACTCAGATATTTTAAAAACACTATTCGCAGCACATGGAGCTGTGCAAACGAACAGGCTGAAGGGCAGCTTGTGAAACGTGAGAGCGTGCTTTATTTTGACCTGCATTTGGATAAAGCTTGTAAATGTGAAACATTGCGCGCATGTACGCAATTAGAGCAGTTACACCAAGATGGTGAATAAAACAAGAGGCTTGAAGCTACAGCAGGATAGGAAGTAATAACTCTTAATGTTGGTCAGCTGGGAGATGCATGAGGCCTCATTATCTCCCTAAACGCCTGAGGCTTTGCAATGTTCTCACCTACCACTGACCTATGACTCACCAGGCCTTCTATCCTCATAGTAAACCTTTATCACATTATCTTGATCATCATGTTGAAAGGTTCGAGGGCAAAACCCCAGCCTCTCATTGTTCATCATTTCACTCTCTTCTTATAAATGATGTTGACAGGACTTGTAGCTTGTTCACTGGCAAAATACTGTGCATAGTAAGGATACTCCAAGCATGATGTATGAAAAGAATCAGTTCAATTTTATTTATATTCACTGGTGTCACTCCGAGACAGAGCACAGGCATGTTTAGCGACTGACGTCACCATTGAGAATTAATGGAGAACTGGTATGACTATGCACAAAAATGCTTTAGAGGGAAAGTCTATGTATGTACCTCAAATTCTAACTTATTAGTGAATGCCTTTGTATATAAGTGAGGACCCGGACCCACAACAAGGTATATATAATGTAAATTTTATGCTTAAGGTATTAAAGTCTATTAGGCTGAGATTTTCATCCAGAAGCGAACAGCTGTACCTTTTCATTGCTGTAGTTACTTCAGCTTTTGTCAAACCTCTCAAACTACTATTCAGACTATTTTTGTCTGAATAGGACAAAAATGGACACAAACATATTCTGCAGTTTTAGAGACTGCTTATTTATGTCACAGTCTGGCTGGCTCCTGAACCCCCAGCTGATGTGGCATGATGGTGGAGTGGTTCTCCTGAACCCCCAGCTGGAACAGACGCAGAACCAGTAGGTGCGGAGACCTCTGGCTGACCCCCCACTGGAACAGACGCAGAGCCAGCAGGTGCGGAGATCTCTGGCTGAGGTGGAGCTAACTGTAGTTCCACAGGGCACGCAGCCAGCTTGGGATGCAGCAGCTGGGGCTGTGCAGTGCAAACAGTCTGTCTGGGCTTTGTTAGCAAGATGCAGTCCTCTGCTGGTTGAATGAGCTCACCAGAGCTTCCAGCAGAGGATGGAAGTAGCTGAAGTAGTTTGCCTGAACCTCCAGAACCCAAGGAAAACTGCTGGATGGGCTCACCTAAACCTCCAGTGGAAACAGTAACGGGTGCAGGCACATGCTGGACACTACCCGCTCCCACCCGAGGAGTAGGTATGGGTGCGGAGACAGGCTGTGTCCTGGCGGGGAAACTGATATGGGTGGAGGGGAAGGCTGGATCACAGCCGCCCTGGGAACACGAGTACATGGAGAATAGGAGAAGGACCATTTTTCTCAAAGGCTGCACTGTCTCTAGACTGAGCTTCACACAGACGTGCTAGATAAAATAGCAAAGCAATACAACAATCCTTGGAAGAAGTCTGTTGTGAGTCTGACATGGTCCCGCTGCTAGTTGGCTCATTAACAGTTATCCCACTCATAACTGTCTCAGAAGGAGAACACTTGGCTATTTCAGCAGTCCACTGATTAGTCTTAATTTTCACATTGCCAAGCTCATGAGGGGAAGACACACTGCATACAGGACAGGGACTTTCACAGTAAAACAGGAAACAGCATGGAATGCAAACATGACAACACGAACTTGACAACATAAGACGCACAGACAAGAAACACATAAACACAAGTGTAAAAGACACAAGGGGAATATAAAATACAAAAACTATAATGGCAACCTAGTCAAAAACCTAAAGAAATCAAACATACCGTATATCTTCCAATTATGGCCCGGACGTTTATTTGAAAAGTTATCCGGCCAGCCCGGCGTTTAAAACGGACCGGCGGTTATTGGAAACAGGCTTTTATTCCCTTCTCGGAATTGTCGCGGAAGTGAGAGGGAAAGAGGACCCAGGCGTGATTTTTAGACTGAGGTGAAAAGACGTTTACTTACAGTGCTCCAAAAACGTATTCCAACAGTTCACAAATAATGCAGTTCCCAATTGTGCTCCTCCTTTGCTCCCGAGTGTCTGTGGTAACCGAATGCACGAGTGGTGCTCCCTGAAACTTTTCTCTGCCAGATTCTCCTCAAGAGGAAGTAAAAGTTAGCAGGTCCGCTAGCCGACAGTTCCAGTTCAGTGTAATAATCCCACTTCAAAGGTCAGCGCAGAGGGTTTTTTTTTTGTGGGGGGGGGGGGTTTGAGCTACGTTCCAGTCATATTCCATACCAGTTGGTGGTGGTAATGCACCATTCAGTTGTTTGCCAACCGCCAATAAAATTTAAAAAGGAGAAGAAGAAGACAGCTGTTCTGGCCCTGTGCCTTTTGTTTTCTTGTGCATGCAAATTCAGCTGTGCTGGGACTCGAAGAGGATTGGCTGCTCGGCAGTCTGTGACCGCCCTCGATTATGCAAATCGAACTGTGCCAGGGGGCTCCCTCGACACTCCCAGAAGCAACGATTGGTGGATTGGATGCTGGACTCATTATATAAACCTGAGAACCCTGCCTTAAGACAGACAGAGGGGCAGACAAGAAACACATAAACACAAGTGTAAAAGACACAAGGGGAATATAAGATTCAAAAACTATAATGGCAATAATAGGCATAGTAGAATGAACTTAGAAAACCTAAAGAAATCAAACATACTGTATATCTTCCAATTATGGCCCGGGCGTTTATTTGAAAAGTTATCCGGCAGGCCCTGCGTTTAAAACGGACCACTGCCATGCAGCGCCTCTCTCGCCATGCTGCTCCTCACTCAGTAGCAGGCAGACTGCTATCCCGAGTAGTCCCTCTCTGTCAGAGGAACTTCCGGATCGAAGGTATATTACTACCTGGCACTATTGGAGACTGGCGGCTATTTGCTTGACAGATTTTCAAACCCGGCACTTATTAGAAACCGGCGTTTAAAAGAGACAGGTGGGTATTGGAAGATATACGGTAAACCCAGGATCATAACAATTTAGTTAACGGTTTACTTGCTTTGTAAATATTTTATAACATCGACATCGACATGGCGAGAATCTGCTTCTGTCTACATGTACTTATTGCCATATGAGATGAGCTTTAACAACACAATGACTTTGGCTTCAGATGAAACTACATAAACAATAGTGTAGCATGGTTAGTAAGTAATGCTTGTTTATAATCTCTGGAAGCTTAATAAGAATATTTAAATTATCATAACAAATACATGCCCTGTGTGCTATTGGCAAAATGATATACTCAATCTCAGTGAGAAAAATAAAGCCAGACATGTATCTCCTGCATGGGGTGGGAGATGTTGTCCAACAGGGATGACAGCTTAGCCATCATTCTCCTGTCACCCGCCACCTCTACCGGGCCCAGAGGGCATCCTAGAACAGAGCTGGCCCCCGTACTGCAGACAACCCTGTCCGACACACAGCCCTGCGTTCTCACAGTCGGTTGGTGAGGTAATCCTCACCATGTCGTGAGGTGATGGTCCAGTCCTGAGTTCTCCAGCTTGTCCTTCAGAACTGTGGGAAGAATGGTGTTAAAGGCACTGGAGAAATCAAAGAACACGATTCTCTCAGTGCTCCCAGCAGTCTCCAGGTGAAAGAGGGAGCGATGTAGGAGGTGAATGACGGCATCCTCCACTCCAATGCCAGGCTGGTAGGCAAACTGAAGTGGGTCCAATGATGAGCTCACCAGGGTCCAAAGCTGAGCCAGGGTCTTCATCAGGTGGGATCTCAGAGCCACCGGCCTGTAGCTGTTGAGGTCCTTGGGATGTGGAGTCTTTGGCAATGGTACAACACATGAGGTTTTCTAGACCTGTGGGACTCTCCCCAGTCTCAGGCTCAGGTTGAAGATGTACTCCATCCATCACCCCACAAAGTTGATCTGCGCAGGACCTAACAACCCTTGAGTTGATGCCATCTGAACCCGCTGCCTTCCTAGCTTTAATCCTCCTCAGTTCCCTGCTAACATGGGTGGTTGAGAGAGGCAGACTGGAGCCTTGTGTTGGATGTGTATTGGATGCTGTGGTTGGGGGTGTGGAGTAGTAAGCAGGGTGAGCAGAGGAGGTGTGAAGTGGCTGAGGTGTCAGAGGTAGAACAACAGCAGTGAGGGTGGGTGAGTCTGCAGCCGATGTTGGAGACCGCATCCTGGTATAATCAAACCTGTTAAAGAAATTACTCAGTTCATTTGCCACTTCACATGGCCCACAGGCATTTGATTTTTGTGACCCGAGATGGTTCTAAGGCCTCTCCAGACTTTGCTGACATTGTTCTGCTGAAGCTGGTTCTCCATCCTCTGCCTGTAGCTGTCATTCCCATCTCATCCAAACACAGGTGAAAAAAGTGGGGGTAAAAGCAATGGAAAATGACCAGAACTAGCACAAAACGGTAGTACATGATTGCAGAATCTAATTGCTAAAACTTATGTTAAACTTTACAAGAAAATAAAGAGGAAAATAAGAATAAAAGCTCAGAAATGAGCAGAGCTGCTGTAACGGGCTGCCAAAAGAAGAGATTTACATATTATTGTAAGAAATGAAGGATAATGAAAACATCAAAGATTGACAGGAAGAAGTAATTATTTAGGGGTTGTATTAATGGTAACAAGGATGCAGAGAAAATCTGCTAGATTTAAAAGAAATCTTGGTGTGTTAAACACACCTAGACAAATATATTAAAATAATTTAACTGAGAGTATATACAGTTTCATTTATAGGACTTTTTTTAGTGAAATGAAAATTTCAGGCATGATTTTAATTATTTAGTTAATCATGTATTTTATATTCTGAATCCAAGTAAATTTGGTTTCGCTTCTTCAAATGCAAGATGCCCACCTTGAATCAAATGAAAAAGTCTCTTTTTAAAAGTTGTTTTTTTAGTTTTAATCTTTTAACTGTATGCACATTGCATTAAGCAAAAATTAAATTATACACAACATTCTCGGACTTGAAGAGTTAAATCTATTTTCTGCATATTCCAGCATATAAAATAAAACAATTTTTTGTGTTTACACTCATTCTTTCAAATAGATGCAAGTAAAACACACCAAAAAATTTATAAAATCAACGATTCATCGGCACTAAGTCCTGTCGCTCTTAAATCTATTTTCACCTGTTTAGCAGTAGTGGGGCCAGTGGAGTTTTGCCCAGTGCCACAGTGGTCATGTCAGTGGGGGGGATCCGGGGGTTTCTCTGTGAATTTCACATTCCTGCGGCAGCGTGCTAGAACTTGCTGAGATTTATTATCCATTGTTGATCTACACACGTCTGTTGCTACCATGGACGTCACACACTCGTACGTCATTGTCATGAGACACTCTCACAAACAAAGCTATGGTTTAGTAACCCAGTGTGCTTATGGGAAAGTAACACTAATCTAATTACTTTCTTGCAATTGTAATCCCTTACTGTACTCATTACTTGAAAAAGTAATCGGATTACTGCCCATCTCTGGTTGCCACTAGGGGTGTCACATCAGTAATTGTGTTTCCTCGTCTCATTTGAAGGCCACAAGCCAGAAAAAGCACTATGATGGGATCGTAATGTTGTCCAATGTTTGGTAGATGTCTAATCTTTCCCACGAGTCAGCTACGCTTGCCATATTTACAAGGTGAGAACATTTTGAGGTCTGTGTGTGTTTCTCAGCTCGTTTTGGAGTTCTTCTGCCCTCTAATGGAAAAGAAATATATCATTATAACTTAAACTGTAGAGCTCATGATCACTGTAATGACAGTTTAAATAACACAGATGAAACTCGTGTCTATACTCATCCACTCTTTGTACATCTGTTATGTGTGTTATGTACCAGCCGGACATGAGACAATTTAAGTTGTCAAATATGCTTACATACCACTCCCCACTGCCTGCGCAGGCTTTATTACCTTGTTTACTGTATTCTCTTTATTTATCACTGGCACATACATAGGGCCCAATGTGTTCAATAACGCTCATTTTTCTCTTCCTTTATGATTTAATCAGTGCGTGTTGGCAGGAGCCTAATAGCAAGGCCAGTGATGAGTCAGCCAGGCTGCAGTTTTGGGAGCTGGAGGTGAGAAAAACACGGAGGGGAGGAGGAAGGTAGGGACAGAAAGAAAACATAACCAGAAATGAAGACAAGGAATGAGAGATACCATTGTGAATAAAACTGAATTTGGAAACAGTTTCTCTCTCTCGCTCTTGAAGTTATGCAGCTGGAATGTAAAAGGACTGTTACCTCCCTGAACACCTCATTAATAGTCCTTGAAATGTTTAACATCATGATGACCAATAACCTTTGAAATGTGCGGATATGTTCCTTACATAGATCAGTTTCCAGTCCAAGGATGCCTTTCCTTAATCAGTAGTCCAGGTTGGACCAGTTCAGTGCTGGCTGTACTCGGCGGCGAGGATAACATAAACGTAAATGTGGCTGAAATGTTTCATTCAGGATGCAAAACAATGTTAGACACACTTAAATACCTCCTTTCAACCTGACTGAGGAGACCGATGAAGCGTTCCTCCCATATTCCACCTAACACCATTAGGGTTGGAGCGCTTTCCATGCCACGTTTACTCCATGGACGGAGGTCCAATAGTACAATAAATGTACTGTTTATTATGGCACCCGCTAACAGCTGACTGCATTTTCACTGCTAGAGGCATCTAGTGACATTGCTTGGGTATGACACACCAAAGTTTAGACAGTGTGGTATTTTCATTCATAACACTCAAGCTATTCCTGTTCCTGTTATTTAGCTAAAGAAACCAAATATATTTGGACACATCCTTCAGCCGGTAGGGTTTAAAAAAGATTATATTTTACTCTTATATAAATGTTTTTTATGCAATTTAAAAGAAAAATAATGTCCATAATTAAAAAAGAGACACAAACTGGTTCCTTAAAATAACTATTGGATTTATAGGAATGTTGTATTCATCTCTTACTGAATAAAAAAAAAAAAGTCCACTTCAACTGAATATATCTTAAAGTGATTTTAAAAATAGCAGACTTTTTTTTTCAAGAAAGGTTGAAAAAACACTGTGTGGTCCCTGGCTCAGCTGCAGGGGAGAGGTGGCACAGTGAGCTTAAGGGGCGGTGCCAGGCAGGTGAGTGGACAGGTGGCGGTGATGGCATTGACGAGTTCTCTACTGCTTTTAGTGACAGTGGAGTGGAGGTGTGCGCAATGGTAGGAGAACTGCAGTGTGAAGTGACTGTGTGTGCAAACCCAGAAACTACACGGCTGTGGGCTGTGAAATCAAAAATGCTCAGTACATGCTAGTGTGTGTCGATCCTTCTACAGTTCTGCCGAAACCCAGTCGGGGTATGTTCAACCCTCAGGCTGAGCCACTGCCGCAGCTGCTTCAACTCCTGTCCCAGATGCTGGCGAAGATGACAACCAGGAGTCGTGATCAGGCGGCCACACAGAAGGAGCCAATGGAGCTGTTGCGGAAACAAGCAGACAGGCAGATGCGGGACCTGGAGCAGCTGGTTGGGGTTGCCGGATGGGCAAACGCTGTATGACGCAGCTGCGAGGGGCTGCAGCCTGGGCTGTCGGAGAAGCCGGCCTGCTGGAGAAGAGTGGTTTGTGGAGGGGCTGTCCGTACGCTGCCACCAGCCCAGGTCTGTAGAGGCGGCTGTTACCCTCACAGAGGATTATCTGGCAGTCAGGGCCGAACACAAAAAGTGGTCTTATATACATAAGCAAATGGGTTCATATATACAGATAGTACAGAAATATATAGAAAATTACTTCTAAATTACGATTTAGAAGTTATCTAAGAGACTTAAATATCATAACCTCAGTAGCAAAAGATCGGGGGAGCGGGGTTTCAAAACGATGTGCTTGGGGTGCGCTGTTCCAGCCAGGCTAGAGTGAGCCTCGACCTCCAGGTCAGCTATCGAGCTGGTGGGTAACAGACGTCTCCGAAAACGTCGGAGCACTTTTGTGAATATGTGATGTCTTGATAAATCGAGCAGATATTTGAAGTTTTCACAGCTACAATCTCACCTGATAATATCTTAAAAGTTTATTTTGTGACCCAGAAAGAGTAATATTTAAAAGTTTTTAGCCGTGCTTCTCCACTATTTGAGTTTGGGATGAAATGCATGCTGGGATATTTAGCTACACCAAGTACACACAAGTCACCACCGATGCATGCTCGATAAAACGGGTGGAGTGAGAACACATCCGGAAATTTTTCTCATTCTCGGCTTGATGCGTACTTCGAATTGGAAAAGCACTTGGCCTCCGACTGATGAAGTATAACTAGTCCGTGAGAAAGCAAGTACACACAAGTAGGCATATTGAGACATGGCGTAAGTGTATGTTTATGGTTCATACTCACCAGGATTTTACAGACTCAGCCACTAGACCTTGTCTACTCTCATTTTAGTGTTCAGAGCCTTGTGGTCGTGTTTCCTGTTCTGTGCCCCTGTACCAATCCCCTCGTCACAACTTCCAAGTGCCTTTGTAAATCTAGTATTTCACGTAGTTAAAGGCTCATGTTATTCTTCACAGTTTACAGTATTTTCATAGTTCACAGTTCTCTGCCAAATCACCTGCGTTATTGTCAAGCTCTTGAAAAAGTTCTGTTAATCACGCTCACCAGTGCCTCCGTGTTTGATCTGTATTTGAGTGAGGTTGTCTGGTTCGACCTCGGCCATGACACACCCAAAACTTGGCTGATTGTGACGGCTTGAGTGCTATAGCAGACTTGTTATGGAGAGAGGTAGTGTATTGTTACTCCTCATCAGTTTATACTCTCACTGGACAATCATTCATGCAAGAATGCAGGGACTTTGACTTTTTCCTTTATGGATTTTAAGATTATTGACAGCATAAATCATGACATTCAATCTACAGAAATCTGGTATTGATTGGATACTTTATAAAGCTGAAAAAGCGATCAAGCAAATTAATGAGTAAAGACTGGCTGTGCTTTCCCCTACACTGGTTGGATTTCATGTGAATAATTTAACAGTTTACTGCATGCTAGTAAATGGGTCAGATCATGCATTTTAGAAAATAAATGTCTTTTCAGTGGGTCATTTCAAATATTTAGGCTTTACCTTCGTTTGTTGTAACTGTGTTTTTAGGGGTGTTGTATTAAAAAGTTTTAGCTCTGTAAAGACCCTTGTTAAATCTCATGTGCCTGTGCATTTTTTTTAATATGCTGCTGGAAGGTGATAGCTGAACAAACTGTGAGTTTGTATGCAGTGATCTAGGAACCATGTGAAGGGTGACTTACTGTTGTTATTTACTGCATGACAATAAAGTTACTCACTAAGCAAAAGTTTTATTGGGATTGCTTCAGTAGCTATAGAAGTGAAAGGTACTCGTATTAGCAGTATTTGTAGTGTTTATCAAGAAAAATGTTCAGAAGACATATTAAGCAAACTGAGAACATATTGTGTTTATTCCACACATTTAGCATCCTGAGCAATATGTCACCCTGAACCTGGGCAGAGCTCAGTGGTCTGTTTGTGCTCAGCTAAGACCTGGCATCCTGCCTCTGGCTGTGGAAACTGGACACTTCCATTAAATCCCAGAGGAGGGCAGACGGTGTCATCTGTGTGATTTGGAAGAGGTTGAGAATGAAATTCATTTCATTCTTTATCGTCCATTCATTTTATCATGATCTTTGAGTTAATCTTTTTATTCTGAAAATGTCTGCTGGCCATCCCATTCAGGTG
>VURO01046356.1:0-18689 GCA_015108175.1 Pelvicachromis taeniatus | reverse complement strand
CATCGGGAGGAGCTCAGAGTAGAGCCGCTGCTCCTCCACATCGAAAGGAGCCAGTTGAGGTGGTTCAGGCATCTGATAAGGATGCCTCCTGGACGCCTCCTGGGTGAGGTGTTCCGGGCATGTCCCACCGGGAGGAGGCCCCGGGGCAGACCCAGGACACGCTGGAGAGATTATATCTCTGGGCTGGCCTGGGAACGCCTTGGTGTTCCCCCGGATGAGCTGGAGGAGGTGGCTGGGGAGAGGGAGGTCTGGGCTTCTCTGCTTGGGCTGCTGCCCCCGCGACCCGGCCCCGGATAAGCGGAGGAAGATGGATGGATGGATGGATGGATGGATGGATGAATGGATGGATGGATGGATGGCAAACAAAGTGGACTGACTTTATTAGAGCATTTTAAACGACAGTATAAAACCACGTAAGACTTAAATCATTGAAACATTTCTGAATCTGTTGCGAGAGAACAAAACTGACCAGGAACCTTGTAAACTGCCGTGGCTGCAGAGGGAAATGGTGAAATTTATTGGGATTAAAACAGCCGTGCAAGGCTCTCAGAAAAGCAAGCAATAACTGTACTCCAGGTCAAACTTAGTGAGCGTGCAGGGAGGGATTACAAACACAGGAGTAGGCATGAAACAGCTCCCAATCCAGGGCTTGCTTTAGACTCTGCTCTCAGATGTTGGAGTTGCATCTAAAAAGACCTTTTGCGACAATCTTTGGCAGACGTTGTCATGGTCCTGGGTCTCCTGACCCAGCGTTTTCAGTTTATTGTTGTTTTCTGTTCTGCTTCGGGACCCCTTGCCCTCATGTTCTGTGTTCCCTTGTTTTGTGCTCAGTTATCGCCACCGTTTTCTGTTATGTTGCTGTCCGTGTTTTGGGTTTTTGCTGCTCCTTGGTTTGTTCTGTTTTCTCGTGTGCTGTTTTGATTTATTATACCCAATGTTTTGACTATTGTGTTGCGCTCCCCTGCCTGTGTTCCCTCTGTTGTCAGGACCCTGTGTAAAGCCCGTGTCTCTGTCTGTCTTCTCTGTGCTTTTGTTTCCTGTTTTACTTTGAAGGACCTTGTCTCATGTTTGAGTTTTGCTTCCTTGTGCTCGTCAGCCCTGATGTCTCCCAGCCGTGTTCCCCTCCTGCCTCTCGTTCCCCCTCGTTATGTCTTGTGTATTTTAGTCCTGTGCTTTTTGTGCGCCTTGTCGCGTCGTTAACCTCTTTCTCCATGTTGTGTGTTCCTGTCCCTGTGCTCTGGATCATTTTGGATTTGCCTTTTATCCCCTCGTGCTTCCCAGTCGACTGTTTTTCTTGTTCCAGTTATTTTTGTATTCTTCATGCATCAGCAAATAAAGCTGTTTTTGAGTTTCACTCCGGCCTCTGTGAAGTCTGCTCTGGGGTCCTTTTCCTGCCTGCGCACAGCTCATGACAGGGTCATATTGAAACTTACGATAGTATTTTAGACCAACAAAACTTCAGTCGGCACCGACAAGCAGCCTCACTTAAACTTAAACCAGTTAAATTAGATGATAAGATATCCGAGAACAAAAAGAAAAAAGGAACATGAGCTGTGCTTGATGGTTTTGTCATTAACGTATTTACCTTCACCTGTGCTAAGTACAGCCTATTGTAAAGATAAGACGCAGGAGAGCTGGCAAACGTGAGCTTATCTATACAGGCTGAAGGCTTGGTTTTCAATGGCAAACGCATCAGAGTTAACGCATCGTGCACAGATATGTCGGCGAGGGATTCACGTTTCCAAAAACCTGCAGCTCCTTCAGTATTAAACCTGTTTCTCAAAGGTTTTTAGAAACTTCCTATTTTCACTCCACACATATCATGAAGCCTCTTACTTTTCTTATATTTGCTCTTTTTTGACATCAGCCAGAAAATTTGTCCACAAAAAATACGTGACATTCACGGCAGGAGCAATAAGAAGTATTTAAATAACAGCCCATAATTCCAACGCACGGCATAAACATCTGCTGTTTGACACAAACGCTCCTCCTAGATGATGCGAGACTTTAAGGCAGGCGCCTCCAACTCCAGGCCTCGAGGGCCGGTGTCCTGCAGGTTTTAGATGTGTCCTTGATCCAGCACAGCTGATTTAAATGGTTAAACGACCTCCTCAACATGTCTTGAAGTTCTCCAGAGGCCTGCTAATGAACTAATCCTCTGATTCAGGTGTGATGACCCAGGGGGGTTATCGAAAACCTGCGGGACACCGGCCCTCGAGGCCTGGAGTTGGAGACCCCTGCTTTAAGGAGATGCACCTTTGGCATTAATTTGAAACTCCCACGTCACCTCATTCAATGCGTTCACAAACCTGGGTGTCCACGCCGTCCGCCTGCTCGATAATACCCCGTCAGCCTTTTATGGCTGAAGGATAAAAACATCAGAAATCATAAAGACCTTGGTGTGTGTGTGTGTGTGTGCGATAAAGACCTTAAGTGGGTGAAGGAAGGGAAATCAGAAGGTCAGCGTGGACAGAAACCCGACATTAAACCGGGTTTCTTCTGGCCGTGCAGACAGAATTTGCGTTTGGGCCTCTATCTAACCAAACTCGAATGCATACCGGCTTCAAATCAAAAGATTTTACTTTTGCAATTGCTAAAATTTGAGACCTCTTATGTCTGGTCGACAGAGAATTTTCGTTTTCATAAAATCCTGTTGCTTATATTTCCATAGATTTGCCAAAACATAAGAAATCACTGTGAACCTGCAGTGATGAACTGTAGTTAGTTTTCAAACTGACTATTGATGCAGCAGCTCTGACTGAGCTGCATGAACATTGAAAGTCTCCTTATTAACAAGCACAGCTGTCGGGATGATTAAACAACACGTCAAGTTTGACTCTTTAACACGCGCCGCTGTTTCCAGGCGTCTCAGAGGGCTTTAAAGGCAACCTTGTGCCTTCTCATTATGTTAGCGTTACATGGTGTTTTTATTCTGACTGGAGAAACTCACTTCACCACCGTGTAATTCTAACACTGGGGTGGGATTTGTGTGCGCAGGTGATTTGAAAATCGTGTGTACTGTTTACAAATGCATTTACATATATTTATGAGCAGCACCAGCAGCTCATTGCAGCTGTGGTTCGAAAGACTGCAGAGCAACCAGAACATAACTGCAGTTTATTGGCAGGAAATCAGACGGCTGTGTTTCCTCCGACAGGGAATGCATCCAATTTCAACACACACACACACATGCACGCACACACACGCACAAACAACCTGCAGCATAAAACGATTAATGTTAGATATTCATGAGGAATTCCCAACAGTCCAATCATAAATATCCACAACAGTTAAAAATACGTTTTCACTTTAAAACCAAAGCTCCCGCCTTCTTCGTTTTAAATTCTTGTTACAGTATTTTAGTTGTTCTCCCACACGTGTCCTCTCGACACTGACTGCATCTCTGTAACATTTCTAACACATTCTGGAGTGTATGCAAAAGCACAGAAAAATGACCACAAATACGATTTGTTGTTAATGCTAAAAGTGAGTGTTTAGTCCCACAATTACCAAAACTGTATACGAAAGATGTAAGTGGCAACCCACATATTACTTGTTCCCTGAAGTAATCATGTTTGGTAGAGGGGGCAAACTATTATCAGCTAATGCTAGCTGGCTTGGATAGCAATCTGCATTTATAGACCTGCTGTGCAAAACTCAGACACACACATTTATTGTCACCGTATAAATTAGAGCGTTAAATGTAGAGGACGAATGATTCCAACTAGCCAATGTATATAGAAATGAACTTCATCTTGTTGTCATAAATGTGTAAAATGAGCTAACGCGACCACTGGAGCTGTAAATGTGATTATTTGCATTATTATTTGTGCCCTACTTGTCTTCTCCTGTGCATCGCAAACGCTTCACAGTCCACCTGAAAATGACGCTAACGCTCACTGACATATGAAAGATCCTGAGATAGCTTTAAAGAACTGTGGTGTGCACCAGCTACAATGTCTGCATGTAGACGGAGCATCCCCGAGACGGTCGCTAAAATGTAAATGCAGCGTCACAGTTTAGCCGTGGCTATCGTATCCATTTACTTTCTGATGCAGGCAGGTTTAATTTGAGGCAATAAGCGGCCGCTGTTTGGCAGCCGTCCATTTCCTGGGTGGCCTGATGGAAAAGCTGCTTATGCCAAAACCATAAACATAATAAATATTATACAAACAAAGAAAAATGAAACGGAAAAGTTTCCAAGAAATGAAGAACAGATGCCAATCCGTTCACACGCGGCATTTTAAGATAACAAGAAGAGTGAAGCACAAACAGCTGCTGTTTGGGGGCACGTGTAGTTTTTGTAGTGCTAATCTCTTACTGCCGTTTTTATTTTTAATGCATCTTTAAATGACATTTTAATGCAAAACGCCATTATGACATGTCAACACAATTCAGTCACAGAATATTTGTTCCCACCCTGTTTAAACAGAATAAATGATGCTTGACTTTTCATGGGAAAATGAGATCTAATACAAGCGATTTAATAACCAATCTCGAAACAACCACCATGACTAAGTAGTTCAAACCCCAGATTTCAGCAGTGAACTGCAAACCTGGGAGGCCTGCTGGGTCCAAGATGGCCCCCATTTCACCCAAGCATCAGAGATTTCTTTTAATTATATATAATTTAGACAGAAAAACAAGTTTTTAAATCTTCCAATGTATCTCATTAAATAAGAACAGCTCAAAAGTGAGTAAATAAAAGGGGACGCAGAAGAGGTTAGAACTTCCTCTTCTCACAGGAAGTGTAAGTTGTTGAGCTGATTACTCTGCAAGCGAGCTCTCAAAGGCGAAAAAAAAAAACCCCAACAACTGTGTGTTTGGGTGCACTGATACAAACTGTCCGGCATTTTTATCAGCATGTTCTTTTTTTTTTTGTAGAAGGATGCAGGGATTGTGTCTGCAGCCCTGTGCTGTTGTGTCTTCAGTCAGGATGCGTCATCATGGAAACCAGGAAAGCTGAGCCATGAAACCAGTGGGTTCAAACACAACAGCTGTAAGAAATGAAGCCAAACTGTTCACCAGAACGTGGCGGTGACAGTACCGTACACACCAATATATGGAAAGTTTCAGCGATTCAGAAACTCTAGTAGAGTCTGCACAAGGCCACAGCACTGACACACACACACACACACACACACACACACACACACACACACACACACACACTTATAACAGCACAACTTATAAACAACAGTCAGTGTTTATTAATGAGCTTTGTGGACGTGATGTCTGAGAAATATGTGACCTCTGAACAGCCCACAGCTTCACACACACACACACACACACACACACACACACACACACACACACACACACACACACACGTGTGTATTTATAGCCTCGTGGGGACATCTCATTGACATAATGCTTTCCCTAGCCGCTTACCCGAACCATCAAACATGAATGGCTAACCCTGACCCTTACCCTAAACCTAACCATAACCCAATAGTAACCCTGACACTAAAACCTCCACGCCTTCAAACTCATGGGGACCGGGATTTGGGTCCCCGCAATTACAGTAAATTTCAAATTTTTGGTCCCCACAAGGATGTTAATACCCGTCTCCACACACACACACACACACATACTCACAGCCATCCGTCAGCATGAATGTTGCCATAAAGAAAACAAGAAGGGGCCCTCCTTCACAAGATGTCAGCTAAACTAAACGTTGTATCCCTGCTGTCTGCAGGCAGGCCTGCGTCCAGTTGAGCTGTTTGTCAGTAAGTCGGAGATAAAGGCCGGAAAATGTCGATGTTCGGAAAGACGGAAACCCGGACGACAGTCTGGGCTCACATACTGGGCTCTTCCTCAAAGCGTGCACACCTTGTGTCACCTGATAAAGAGATTAAACTCTGCCAGTAAAGATAAATAAAACACGTAAATGAAAATTGTCTCCAATTTCAAACAGAATGACAAAGAACGCCCGTCATAAAGAAACGAGAGTCGTGCAAAAATAAGACTTGCAGTGTGTTACCTTACAGATAAATTATCCACAGTCATAACCGCTACATGTTCAATGAAAACAAACCAAACACATCCTGATCTGAATCACTGCGTTCTGACTTCAAACAGGGGAGGGTGGATTTAGGCTGCGATGCTAAACCTGTTGACATCCCTCAGCCTCGGGCTGCTCTGAGTCATCGGTTGTTTATGACAAAACATGCGATGTAGAATATGCTCAACTAGACACCACAGGGTGGGAGCTAAAGACTTTTATTCCTCCCTTTTTGTGCCGTTTGTGGTGCACTCGGGTCGCCGGCCGACCTTGTTTTAATGCCGTGACTATTTCACAGAGAGGATCCTCTGTATGTTTAAGAAACGTTGTTTGAAGTCATCCAGCTCCGAGCCATAAGTCAAGGGCGCTTCCTGCGTAAAACAGAAGTTACTTTTCCTCGTCCCCGCCTCGCTCTCCTTCAGCGCAGGCCCAGGGTCACGCCATATTTGGTGTTTGCTCTGAGCGGCACCAGATGGGCGGCGTTTACTGCATCAGTGAGGTTCAGATGGTGTCAGGCAAGCTGTCAATCGCAAAATAAGGTCACAAAGTCGCCCACCTCGTACTGTTCAAACGGCCCAAACCGCACAACTGTCACCTGAGCCGGACACCACAAACCATGAGTCCGAATTTATCAGCGAGCTCATAAAAAGACTAAATCATCTGCTCGTGAAACGATTGACTAAGGTGATAACAGATCGTAGATTTGTGGACAGTAACGCTCAGCATTTTACTAATGAATCTGTCTATTTGCAGATACTTAAAGATGTAATCTGAAGAATGCTTCGGGCTAATATTTATACATAATTATGATGTTATCGCTGCTTTTTTCACGTTACTGCTGCACTGGTGACGACATGCTTGTGAAAGCTGTTTTTATGAACAAACTGTGACGTCGATAGATCGAGTATGAATATTACACATCATTAAATCACATGAGAAACTTCACAGCACCAGGACCAAGATACAGGATGACCAGTGAGTCTCACCGACTGTACTGTGAGGCAGGAATAGGTGGTGGTTCACCGCTTACCAAGCTACATGCTTACAGCGCACACTGTAGCTGTGTCCCAATTCCTAGGCTGCATCCTTCAGAGGACCCGGCCTTCGCGGTCTACGTGGGCTGGGTCCTTTAAAGACCGAGAAGGCTGGAAGTGCGAGGCTTGTGAAATGGGACCGGCTAGCCTTCTGATTGTTGTCACCAGCTGTCTCGGTGGAGTTGAATAAACTCAGCCGTCTGCTCATCGCTCTCTAAAATCTAACAGGACACTGGAGTAAATTCACCATCTCGCACGTCTGTTTAATCAGTTTTCTGTTTGACTTTTATTCAGCTGAGTGAAAACTTTAATCTCAGCCAAACTGATTTACTCAGGACATCACATATTTGCAAAAATGCGCCGACGTTTTCGAAGACGTCGGTTACCCACCAGCTCGATCGCTGACCGCGGAGGGTTTGAAAACGATGTCCCGGGAGTCCACTGTTCTCGCCGGCTCTGGTGAGCCTTGACGACCCGCTCAGCGATCGAGCTGGTGGGTAATAGGGCGGGGCAAAACGATTATTTTCCTAATCGATGAATCTAGCGATGAATTTTTCGATGCATTGATGAATCTAGTGATATATGTTACTGCTAAGCAGCTTAAATGATGGATGAATTAAAGGGTAAAAACCAGCATTAGTAAAAAAAAAAAAAAAAGTTGAAAACTTACGGTCGTTTTATGATCGGCCATTTCCACCTTACAAAGCCGGCAAACGACTGAATCACTTCCTGTTCGGTTAAAATATCCCCATATCCCCCCAGAACTGCGTGTTCGGGGGGCGTGGTTTAAGTCCACATGTTACCGCTACTCGCTGCCGTCATGTGTTTTTTTTAAAGTGACGACGCATCGACGCAAATTTTTTTTCGTCGACGTCGACGCGTTGTCCCAGCCCTAGTGGGTAACAGACGTCTCTGAAAACATCAAAGCACTTTTGCAAATATGTGATGTCCTGATAACCCGAGCAGATATTTGAAGTTTACACGGCTACATTCTCACCTGAAAATATGTTAAAAGTTTCTTTTGTGACCCAGAAAGAGAAATAAGAGTGATATTAAAACGGAGTTGTTGTTGTTGGAAACTGGAATCGGCTGGGCCGCGCTATGAATTCTGGGATATGTTGGGCCACCCGATCCATCCTTCAAAATCAGAGAAATGAAGGACGCATTTGTCGGCCGCATTTGAAGGAGCCTACGAATTTGGACAGCCTTTGTCGCGCCGCTGTGACGTAACCGGTCTACAAATGCGGCCTCCGAAGGATGCAGGTTTTGGGACACCGCTTGTATGGTCAATGTTAGTGAGGGAGCATATGCTATACTATACACGTAAGGAAAAAACACCTTCCTGCATAACTTTCTACAATAACAGCTGAATAAAGTTTTTACATTCAAACATTTTTCTTTCGTGAAGACGGCTGCACATGAGCCATATGAGTGGCTGACCCACTCATATGGTTCTAATCTGTTTACATGGATGTTTTCATTATTTTGTGCCGCTTTCAGCAGCATCAAAGACTCTCTGCAGCTTTTTAAGACACTTTTTCTGCTCGTCTCTAAAGTGGTTTTAAGTGGCAGCCCCACCAGGATATTCTGCATCCATGTCACCTGTTAAATGTCATGTTGTGACCTCATCATATCAGCGCCACCTTCTACATTTAGGCTTTTAGCTGATGCCCTTCAAAATCCAGACACTGACTGAGGATAGTTTTGTCTGTGATCGGCGTTACAGAACTTAGAGGTCAGAGCGGTAGCACCTTTGCAATAAAACACTCTGTAAAGTGACTATAAAAGAACAGAAGACCTTGAAAGAAGAAAATAAGTCAAAGTGAGAAAGTCCTCCATTTCTCACAAAGTAAAAGTCCTTTCCTATTATCATTTCGTTGTTTCTTTCTTCTCTGCTTTTGCTTCCCACACATTCAGAGTTCAATTTAAATTCCTGTCGGGAGTTTCCCAAAGATAAGACGCGTCACGCCGAACTGCGGGGAAATCTGGAGAAGATGTTGTGATGGAAACCTCCTGGGCTTGAAACTTTCGATCAAGGTAAGAGTGAAATCATTTCAATGAAGTGCTGTAATGGACGGAATAAAGAATAAACGGCTAAAAATAAAGTTAGACTGATATTTCTCCTCTATGTGAAGTTTTTCAAGGGTAAAATTTAAAGTTAACCATGTCAGCTTAATGGTTCTTATTTATAAGGTACTATGTGTCATGTCTCCGGTCCAGTCTGTCATGTGTTTCGTATCTGTGCTGTGTCCATGTTGTCAAGCTTGTGTGTCATGTATACATCTCTCCCTGTTTCCTGTTTTATTTTGAAGAGTCTAGTGTTTCCATGTTCAGCGTGTTTTGTTTTACTTCCTCCTGTTGTGTCGTGTTCATTTGTGTCAGCTGTGTCTCCCCAGGTGTTTCCACTTCCCTCATCACCCTCCTGTGTATTTAAGTCCTCTGTCGTCTTCTGTCTTCTGTCTAGGTTTCAGTTTAGTTTGCCATCATTTTGCCTTGTTTCCTGTTTATGATATTCAGCCACAATAAAGGCTCGCTTTATGTTATCCCGTGTCTGCATATTGGGTCCACTTCCCGCCGTGACAAAGATGGACGTCGCTTCTGCGTGTGAAACGTGAAGTCAACACACAAGTGCCTCAAACCTGTATCATCACCTCTGGTTGAAACCAATGAAGTCTACAGGAAAATAACACGTCGTCTTACTTGATTTATGATTTCAGTAGATAATTTCGAGTAGAGTTTATATTTAAAAAGTCAGATTCAAGTCAAATGAACCCAACACAATCTTCATGTTGTATCACATCAGTCCAATGACCCCAATTAGTGTGAAAAGGGGCGACGGGCAGGGTGTTCACATTAGGGCGGACTGACTGTGTGTGAAAGTGTTCCCTATTAGCCTAAATGTTGCAGTCTGACTGATGGCCGTAGTGACAATAACAATGCCTAATGACGATAACGGAGAAAAGGTCACGGTCGCTGGTGTTAAATGTCAAATGGAATTGGAAATTGGGAAGATAAACTGTAACCATGCGATGTGTTTGTGGATGTTGGCTTCCTTCATCCGCTGTCTTTATAGACAAACTGGACAAACTTGAAGAAGAAGCTGCTGGGCCGTCCTGTAAAATTGCTTTCTTGCTTCCTTGTTTGGTTTAAGCCGTTTCCATCATTTATGCTGGACTCCTGCCCACAAATTTCCACAGCACTTATTTACCTTCCCTGCTCGTGGTGTTGTGAACTTTGTGAACCTGTAAATGTCAGTGTTGGCATTGAAAATACTGTAGAAACTCTGATAACTCTCTCATCGAATCCCCATGAAAATGAAGCTGAAACGTTAATGAGCGCTGGTGGACCGAGGGAGCGGTAAATAATCTCACGTCCTTCTTTAGTGGAGTTAGTTCTAATTAACACTGGAAAAAAAAAGAGAAAGAGAAATGTTTCAATTAGTGTCCTCTGACTCATTAAAGCTGAAGAGCAACTAAAAAAGGACGAAAAAACCACTTATTTGGCATTTATTCGTGTTTTTATGAAAATTAAACTTAAGTGGATGTTCCCAAATTGTTTTTTCCAAAAATAGCAGCAAAGTCCTCACAGGCCTCTCATCCTCTGGGAAATCACGGGTCTCTGGGAATAGAAAGTGGAGCGTGTCCACACAAAACAGAACATTTCCCCCTGCCAACACTATCATTAGCTGCAATTATTTCAAGTTTTTTCATGAGGGAAAACAAAATGCTGAATTGGTTTATAAAAGTCATTCTTAAGAATAACGTTGTGGATAAAACGGCAAATATTAGCTGACCTGTTTTGTCCATGACAAGCCTTACTATATATAATAAAAATGCCATAGGAAGTGGCATCCACCTATCTTGGCTTTGAAATATATTTCCTTCCCATCGAACAGATTCTCCTGGAACTTCAGGTTCTTCACTTTGCTTCTTGAATGTTTTTTTTTTTTCTGTCACCACTAAAGGTTTACCGTAATTATATGATCACTGCATGGTTACCATTTCACTGCATGGGTCGATCTGTTTAACTGTGATAGTAATGACCACGTTTTCCTTAAACCCCAAAGCAGTAACATGACCTGAGAGGACCCCGGATGTCTACTGTCTCAAAGGAAAATGGCACGGCTAAATGCTGTTCTGCTAAGTGATTATCTCAAAGGCCAAGTGGATGTAGCACTCTCACTTATATAAGCTTGTAGCAGGAATATTTTATACAACAGGGGGACACCAGCGCTATTTTTTAAACATGTAATTTTCATGCTGATACTTCATCGCCACACTTGAAATAGGCTAACTGTTCATTTAAAAATAAAGACAAGAGTAATGGTGGTTTTCCATTAGAGGAAACCGCTAAGTGATAAGCAAGTCCAATATAAATAGTTTCTATATTATTTACTGCTTCTTTATGCACACTGTAGCTATGTTGAAAGAAAAACATCATTGTCTTAATATAAGCAAAAATAATCATCGAATCAACACAAAGACTCACAAATGTCTGCAAATTCCTGGAGGAAGATTGTAGAAAGTATCGGAAAACAAAGGAGTGAAAAATCTAAACAACAAATATGTTTCCCCCTGAAAAAAAAACAACAAAAACAACCCCACAAAGGCAGCACTGATTTACACTCGTATGCAGATGACACACAACTATAACTAGTAGTAACAAAGAGATATAGAGGTACTTTAAACATGACATCTCTTTATAAAAACAAAAGGTCTATATACAAGCTATACAAATTGAGGTATTAATATTATTAGTAGTTACATTTGGTTAAGTTTACTTTTATAAATTATTAGAAAATTGCTTTTTAACCCCCAAATAACTTAATTTTACTTTTTTTAGCTAGTGCTAAGTGGCAATACCTACATCTAAATATTAATTTTATATAGTCAGAAATATATGTAGACTTTAGTAATGTTTAAGTCTGGCTTCTTAAACTAGCTAGCTTACCTATGCTAATATTTGCTAATCCTAATCCGAAATGCCTACAGCACTACAACATGTGTTGGCACGACTGGTAAAATCAGGGTGCACAGACACTCACCACACATTTCATTGTGTTTGAAAAGGAAACACACAAGTATGTAAGAAACATGTCTTTTTCATTCAGTGAGACGCAGATCAATATTTGTCTATTTCTGTGCAGAGCAAGTCACTGTCAATGTGTCACTCTAAGAGCACACAGCAAACACACAAACCACAGGGAGATAAGGTTGGCTGTGGGTTTAACACTGACGAGACTTACACACACACACACACACACACACACACACACACAGACATTGCAGACAAATAGATGTGACACCGTCGCCTGAGCACAGACAGACATCAAGACATTTGTTCTGGTTGGTTGCTCGGCCTGTCAGAGTGACAAAGAGTCTGGTGAGGTTCTTCAGTTTCACTGCTTTCTGACGTTACAGCGACAAGAGAGAAACTGGTTGTGTGCACAGATAACAACTTCCTATACACCCTCCTGACTCGTCTTTACATGGAGGCCAGATAGATATCCTTATAGAGGAATTAAACAGCAGATAAACGAGCACACAAAGAAACAACGACCAACTGCAGCCGGATCGTTGCACATGTTCAATTCAGCAACATTTTGCCTTAAGAAGACTTAAAAACTCTTTTAATCGTAAATGCATTTCATTTGTTTTTATAAATGAGAGCTTGTACTAAACTAATAACTGCAAAACAGCACATCAACACAGTCACTGTGAAGTCATCGACCATGATGATGTGATGCTAAGTCTGCTTTGAAGCCTCTATTTTAACATGTTGATTGCTGCCGTGTTATTTGTGTTGTAACCGCGTAAACCTTATCTAGCCCAAAGGGGAGTGAGCTACAGCTGCCTGCTGCTCAAAGCAGCAAAGCCCTAATAATGCATAACATTAAGTCTTAATTTAATAAGTTATACAAACATGTATCACCACCACAGCTGTCATAAAGGAGGAAAATAGCTGCAGAGAAAAAGAAAACGTGTTTGGCGTGTTTAGCGTGGGAGTCTGTGGGGAGGCAAGGGGCCGTTTGAGGAACTGCAGCTTTCGACACTTCTGTTTGGGCTTCTTTCTTCAGCCCTGCAGGTTAGTGCTAAAAAAAAAAAGCCTTCACGCAATTAAATACAAATGGCACCACAACTTAACATATTCTAGGGGTTTCATGCTGTTTGTTAGCTGACGTGTTCATTTAAATTCAGCTCTTTTGATTTTGCAAATGTGATGTGATAGGAAATCAGTGCTGTATGTTTATACGTGGAGCAACACGAACATTCATTTGGAGTTGATGATGATGTCAATAGTCCAGCCAGTGGAGACGGTATAAAGCAGACTGCTAGTTTGTGTCCTGATTTGCAGCTTTATATTTTTATTTTGCCTTTTGTTTCACGCTCTCTCAAATATGCACCTGAAGACCACTTGAAGAAGTCTAGAAAATATACACAATTTACAATAAAATACACACATTTGCGGTGAAAATTCACATTTAAGAATATCCAGCGTGTATCCCTGTGCTTGAAAGTGCTGCATTCACCGACCTCTTGAACGCTGCACTCATAATATTCGATGCTACAAAAGGTGAACTTTTAAAACTGCTAAATACCATTTTTAATGCCCTTTTAAAGAGAAACAAACCAGCAATAACTGAGCAGAAAGCCAGCGTGCTAACAATGCAGAATTCCTCCACATCAGCCGTTCTGGCCGTCACAAATCAGAAATTCAACAGCCCCTTCAATAACGCATCCGTGTGAACACAGTGCACGAAGACAGCGATAATTGAAGCGCTGAGCTACCCGCTGCCTTTTCCTTTGAGTGGAGCTCTGGATGCTGCCAACTCTCTGAATGTTTTCAGTCTGGCATGCTGCCCCTCCATCTACTAAATCATGCAATGCACTGCAGTCCACTCAATCTGTCAAAGGCACTGAATCCTCTCAATTAGGAGAGCTACAAAGTGTAGCCAAAACACCCCGGTGTTTTCATACCAGCGAATCTGCCAAAGCAATTTATTTATAATACCAATTTATTAATATTGTCTCTTGGTTTCAAAGGAGTACCATGCGAGCTAAGGAGCGACTCCCCAGGGCCTGTGCTGCTTCTGGGAGCCGCAAACATTCCAGTCTAGAGGAAATAAAAGTCATCGTTTTACTTTGCTTGGTATGAATCTGGACAGCGACGAATATTCAGCGTGTGCTGGCAGTGAAAATAGAAAAAGCGACGGAATAATTAATAGCAGTCGGTACATCGGGATGCAAATCAGCTGGCGTAACTGCAGAATATTAATGATTATGTGTCCTTTCCCATAAAGTATTCATTTAAGCGGTTCTTTTTTAGCAGTGTGAAGGACTCCATGTAGAGTCTCAATCGCAGTGGAGTCAGGGCCACAGGAACCGGCTTTTCTCGTGTCATATGGAGTCAAATGTGCAGTTATTTTGAGCATGACTGGTTGTTCGTGTTTCTTAACGCTCACACCTCTGCAAAGATCTATTTAGAAACGTGTGAATGGCTTATAGCGCGTGCATTTACTTTTAGACCACGCGTTGTATTTTTTTTAAACAGGATAGAAATTAGTTTGAAAACGATCTCCGTTTCCACGTCTGCCTTCACGTTTGCCAGCGTGTACTTCGTCGTACAGTTACTTCCCTCTTTACGTTGATGGGTGGCGTTCTCATGTTTCTTTATCTGTTTTCACTTCCTGCCTTTGTTCCTCTCCCCTCCTTTCCCAACCTTTCTGCTCTTGTCTGTCCCCCTGTCTTCGTTGGATTGTCCTCCTTCTGGTTTTTTCCTCTAGTGTCCGTTCCCTTCTTTTTGACTTTTCCGTGTCAGCTTTAGTCAGAATATCCTGAAGTCTACGTGTGCCTCCTTTGGTTTCTTCACCAAAGCGCTGCATTAAAATCTTGCTTTACGCCCCACCTGTCTGCCTTTGTGGTGTCCTGCATTTGTCTTTATTTAAGAACTCCGAAGAACCGTATCTCGGTTGTAATCACGATTGTTGTGGGACCAACGTTAAAAACCTACTCCTTCTACAAAGTGTCTGTAGGGTGGCTGACTGACTGTCTTGGTCAGTACAACCCGTCCTCACTTCCTACCACAGCGCTGTCTGCTCCCTCCATGATTTATGGTCAATAGTCTGCACCAACACAATGGCCCGTCTTGTATTACTCTTACAGAGACATGGTGTGTGTTTGTGTGTCAGCCATGAGCCATTCTCTGCTGTCTGTGTTAATGTAAACGTTTGAGGGCGTTCAGCTAACATAATGCAGCTTCTGGCAGCCATATTGGATGTTCTCAGTCTTTCATAATGACGCAGAAGAACAGCTGACTGTTTATTCTGCATTAATATTGCTCTACTTTACTGGACAATGCCAGTTTGTGCTGACTCTGACTCGTGGGGGAGACTGGGTCGTCTACCAATAGAAAAGTTGGTGGTTTGCTTCCTGGGAAAACCTCAAGTGTGCTTTTTCAAAGTGTCCTTCGCTGAAATAATGACCCCTGAGTGGCCCCGGAGGATCCATCACAGTGCGAGTTTGAATATTCAATTCGATTCAATTCAATTTTATTTATATAGCGCCAAATCACAACATCAGTCGCCTCAAGGCGCTTTACATTGTAAGGTAGGCCCTACAATAATACCAGTGAAAAACCCAACAATCATATGACCCCCTATGAGCAAGCACTTTGGCGACAGTGGGAAGGAAAAACTCCCTTTTAACAGGAAGAAACCTCCGGCAGAACCAGGCTCAGGGAGGGGCGGGGCCATCTGCTGCCACCGGTTGGGGTGAATATTAGACTAGGTGCTCAGGTAAGAGAAAAGCACTTGGACGAACCTGTGATTGTGTTTCTGAGGCTTGTAGTAAAAGCACTATATAACACATGTACATCCCAATGTTGTTGCTTTTGGTGCAGCGAGCTTTAATCATTTGTAAACCAGTTTCTCTATAAAGGTCCCTTATTTGTTTAAGACGCTTTACACTCTGGTGACAGTGGGAAGGAAAAACTCCCTTTTAACAGGAAGGAACCTCCAGCAGAACCAGGCTCAGGGAGGGGCGGGGAGACATGCTGTAAATATATATACATGTGTATGTGTAGTATAATATTAATTGAGGGGGGATCTCCCTATCATTGTCACACAACAGGTGCCGTGAGCTCAGAAGCTCCATCACCTGCAGCTAAAATATTCTGTTCACGAGGGGCACCCAATCAGGAGGAAGTTTGATTAAAGGCAGGAAGAACCCACTCTAGAAGAGTCTGCTTTCATTTATCCTGACTTAATATGGAATAATGGGCCCCGGTTAGCAAATCAACACAGCATCTGATTGAACGACGTCGTCAGGACGCTTGACGGGTCGATTGATCTCAGTCGTTAATAGTGTGCGAACAGAAAACAACTTCCACGCCAACTGCGCTGCTTTGACCTTGTGTCACAGTGGAATAGACCGGCTACAAGGGCACGAGGATATGAATTAATGAGTGAACGTGTTGGAGGAATATTAACGACTGAAGTCATTCGTCTCCATAAATATAGTCGGCTCTCTCCTGGGTTCGTCCCGAAGAAAGAAACATCACTTTGTTCAGTCTTATACAAACTTTGTTTCTCATGTCTGGCTGAGCTGGACGAGCTACGCTAACAAAACATCTGACTGTTGGGCGTCATTTCTTTTTCTTTGTACTTTGAATGGTCGTTCTTTTCTATCTATTGAATATTGTTGCATTAGAGCCCGTCACTGAAGGCCATCCATCGTCTCTGACAGTCCAAATGGCAGCCATTTTAAGCAGGCGCGCACGTCGCACATGTTCAATAAGCTGCAAAGTGCACATCGTAAACCACAAAAACCAAAATGGACCCTTAGCAGTGCTGGAGATGGTGCAGGGTGGATGTGTTCGTCCTCTCTGTCATTTCAAAGAGCAGTTCCCAAACTGTTGTGACAGCCGGCTCTATCTTCCACTCCATCACAGGCTCCTGCCAATAATCCTTCCTCCCAACGCACGCCGCCACCGCCGCCGCCCAGCCTCAGACACACGATGTTTAGAAAGGACACTTCAAGTGCTGTAACGTCCTCGGCCTGTGCGTATATTCAAAGGAATCGTGATCTTTCATCATCAATGGTGCCTCTGAATGAGACGGCCCGCCTGCCTGGCAGGCTGGGAACTTTTCTGACTCACGCCTGGAAGAAAAGTCCAACTCACCAGTCATGTACTTTGATCACTTGTCCATCTGTGGCCTGACATACCTGCGGTGAGGTCGACACGGAACAGGAAGCGTGACTATTCCGTTTTCACGCTGAAAGCTTAAAGAAGCCCATGAACAGGGCTCTCCGTGTCATAACCACTGTTTGATATTTCGTAACGAGCAATAAAAACTTTGTGTTCCCAGCTGTGTTTGCGTTTTATGCTGATGTACTGCATCTTTGTTCTGGGATCATTTGAATACCTTCCCCTTTCTGTATTTTGTTAAGCACACATAGACAACAATAGAATACCTGAAAATCCTGAACAGGTGTTACACACACACACGCACACACACACAAAATCCCAGTAATCGCAGAATGCAGATTGCTTCTTTGTGAATTTGATTTTTGTTAGTACTACACTATTTTACATGTGAACATAGCCTTTTGACATGGTTCCTTGTATATAGCACACCATGTATAATCAAACTCAGACCCGTTGTGAAAAACCAGTAATTACAAGACATATTTGATCATGAACTCGTGTGCACTCGGCTGCTCTTGGTGGCACCGCGACAATTAGGAGACAATTAGAGACGTTAACACTCCCAGTGTGGTGGTCTCCCTGGTCACAGCTGCTAGTGGGCTGCTGGCCTCATGCTAATAAGCTGCACGGCCTCAGGTTACAATGTGAAAATGTCGAAATACTGATTACATTATTGCAATCAATCATTGCAAAATAGCTGCGTTGTATTTTTTTAGATAAATGACCATATTTGGAAAAGACAGGGAGTGCTAAGATCTATCTAGAAAGCATTTATCCATATCTAATATTCTATAGATGTGCAAGGGAACGATACAGATACCGACTAATTAGTGTTATATTAGTGACATGTCCTGTTTAGTCCTGTTTACCTGAGGAGAGGTCACCGATCAGCTACAGCTGCCTGTGTCACCATCCACCTGTCAAAGTGACCTTTAACTTTAAACTAGGGATTCACCGATACCGGTATCTGGTATCGGCCTCGATAGCACATTTTCTAAAGTACTCGTACTCGTTAAAAGTCCCCCGATACCGGGGACCGATACCGGGGTCTGACACCTGTCTACGTTTGAGCGGCATGTAAGGTGTTAATCACAGGCGCCGAGTGCCCGCCCCCAGGCCCCGGCTGCAGCTCAGAGCGGGGAGAAGGCGAGGCGAGACGTGTCAGCCGTGTGGAACTATCTCAAAGTGAACGAAGACGACAAAACAAAGGCGGACTGCAAATTGTGCTCAGCCAAATTGTCCAGAGGAAGCTCAAAAGGTAGCGCGTTTAACACGAGTAATTTAATCAAGCGCCTAAAATCCCAACACGACAACGAGTCCAAAGAGTTGACCCACGCTTCTAAACCAACACAACCCACGCTGCAGCAAACTCTTGCAAGACGAGAGAAAATGTCCAGAGACGATCCACGTGCTGTGAAAATAACACAGGCAGTTATGGAGTGAGC
>VURO01046355.1:0-12331 GCA_015108175.1 Pelvicachromis taeniatus | reverse complement strand
AGAAGCTGAGAGAGAGAGAGAGAGAGAGAGAGAGAGAGAGAGAGAGAGAGAGAGAGACAAAGAACATTCAAAGTTAAACCACACTGTTCTGAATCATGTGACATATTTCATATTTAATTACACTAACTGACAGCACGGTGGCACAGTGGTTAGCACTGTTGCCTCACAGCAAGAAGGTCCTGAGTTTAATTCCACCATCAGGCCGGGGTCTTTCTGTGTGGAGTTTGCATGTTCTCCCCGTGTTTGCGTGGGTTCTCTCCGGGTACTCTGGCTTCCTTCCACAGTTCAAAGACATGCAGTTTGTAGGGATAGGTTAATTGGAAAATCTAAATTGCCCATAGGTGTGAATGCATGAGTGACTGTGAGTGTGAATGGTTATTTGTCTATGTGTGAAAGCCCTGCAACAGACTGGCGACCTGTCCAGGGTGTACCCCGCCTCTCGCCCTAAGACAGCTGGGATAGGCTCCATCCCAGCTAGGTCCCCCCGCGACCCTGAAAAGATTAAGCGGCTGCGACTGGATGGATGGAATTACACTAACTTATGAACTTGCTTTACTCATACACTGTCAGCCCTGCACTTAAGCTTTTACCATGGCGTCGATAGCTTAAAGTGCTTCTTCCTGTCTGTTCCACAGATATTATGACAGTTATGAAATCAGTTAAATGCTGCTCTCTCTACACTGGTTGTTCAAAAGAACAGAATGCTGTGTGTTTTGTTTTTCTCAGGCTTGCATGTTTCCTTGGTTTTGACTGTCAATAGCTGACAGTGAAAACTGCCAGTGACATACAAACAGATGAATAAATATTTGACTACCTACCCACTGAGTCAGCCGGTAGCTGGAGAAAGTTATCAAAGTAGCAGCCTTTCTGTGGACTGATAACGCAGGAACTGGCTGGAAGGATTTGCAAAAGAAATTGATGACTGATTGCATAGTATAACATTGATCAGTGTTGTAGATTGTTATTAAGTAATTCCTGGTTATCTGACTTAATCATCTTATCATTTCAGGACTTTTTGCATCACGCAACAATTCTCACAATGTCTTTGATAGACTCAGTGGCTGAATAAGAAATAAAAGCTAAAACCAGAGCAAAGGGACAAAGTGAGCCACATCATGTTACAATGCCAACAGTATAACAATCAGTCTCTCAAGAGTTTCTAGTTGTAGCATCTCTCTGACATGTTTTTATAACCTCAGTCCATCCCAGTTCTGCAACAGAGACACACATTCATCTTCGGGAGAGAGCCTGTTCACATAGAACTGCTACAAATCTTCACCAATATTTGTAACTGCTCAGTCAAGTTGCACTTTGGTCATATCTTCTATACAGGAAGTTCCTAATTTTGTAGCTTGAACCCAGGGGTTAAAAACTTGAATAATCTTTGATAAATTGTCACAAAGAACTTTCACATTATGAATACTGATTTGATCCAATATGAGTCTAAAGTATTGCTAGGTTTAACTGTTCTGTTTTCTAGATTCATTCAAATAACTATGAAAGAGATTTGAAATAAACTATTTATAAGTTTATAAGTTATCTTCTAACCCTGGTTCTTTTTTCTGTCACATAGCTTGAAGTATACCTATTAGAACCTTAAGCCTTAATCCTTAAGCAAGTAAGTTAAAATTGTTCGTACTAATGAAAGTGTTCACTTACCTCTTAAAAGTGTGTTCTGGCAGCTGGATTGGAATCAGCTCGGTGCTGCCTGTACTGTTGTTTTGCATGGTTTCTCTCTCACTCTCTCTCTCTCACACAGACACACACACACACACACACGCACATGCTTCGTCACCAGTCCAAGGGAGAGCCTGTGAAGTACTTACATAACAGTCACAACAATAGCAGTGCCACTGTTACTTCAACAGTCACGCTTGAAAAACTACATATTCACCCGAACAAAACAACTACGTGTTGCTGACGGTGTGTAGAAGTAGCATAGAAACCTATATCACTAAAAGCCACTCGGGTAGATCAAAATTAGATATGCACCGACATGTTCAGGCAATTAAAAAAAAAAATTTTTTTTAATGTCTTTCAGCCATAAGAGTATTTGCTACAAATCTTTAAGATAGAGATAAGCAGAAGAGAATGGACGGATGAAAGATGTTTATAGCATTTATGTACATTTTCATCAGTGTACCTGTTTGATATATCTGTATTGTGCTGCACAGGGAGCTTGTCTGAACAGAGAAGAGTGTCTGATGATCATCCTTTGACTTTTCAATAAAGGTAATCTGAGCCTGTGGCATTTCATGATTTGGTATATTAAAACTGGCAAGCTCGGTAAGTTAGTTTCTGACTTAGTAATGTTAGGGCCACATGCTTGATCCCCTTGGTAGATTGTCTTGTAATGCCTCCTTGCAATATTTTTATTATTAGTTACGGTATAGCAGATAAAGTGGCACTGAAACAATAGTTTGGTGTTCTCTAATCCACTTGATCTAATACACAGTTTCTAAAGTTTCTTGCAGGTGAAAAATTACCTGTGAAGAGACACTTTTTACACTGTGAAAAAAGCTCTACATGGCAGAATTCATTTCACAACAGGATCATGAGCCCATACACGCGCATTCAAGTGAGAACAGCTCAAACAGCAAGGAATGCTTGGGGGGGCAAATAAAGTTCAGGCCACCTGGGGATCGCATAGGATTTGCTGACGGAGGCATTTCTGGTTATGTGTTATAGACACAAGCCACTTGGCTATTGGCTTATTCCATTCTGGGAACTACAATTACATTTTTGTGGGAAACTATCCACAATGGGCAAATATTCATTTTCAAGTATGCGCTGCATGCGTGTGTTTCCAGTTAGAGGATTGCGTGACGTTCACCACTTCCAGTCAATAAACCCTCCCACCGATCCAAGTTTGGGACTGGAGTACAGCGGCTGGGTTGTTACCAGGAAAATTATATTTCTAAATTTAATTTACTTTACAGATGAATTAAAAATTAATTCCTGGTCAGAAAAACAAAGTTTGAAAATATTAACAATTACTTCCTCAATTGAACAGAAATCATGGAAATCATGGCTTTTTTAAATTTTATTTTAATTGTTACATAGTCTTATTTATCAAGAACAACTTATTTGCTCCAGATGTCCTATCAGTCAGCCATCAGGATGTTTAATTCTCATACAAATAGCAGATGTGCTATATCAGACATAGAAATTTCCATTTGGGATCAATAAATGTATTCGTATTCGTCTTATAGCAGAACTTAGTATGCGTTAGTGGCAACCCATGTATTTATGACCTGCACTCGGCCATAATTGACAGTGTAACTTAAATTTAACTGGGATATAACAAAAGAAATTGCATTTTTTAAGATCACCTGTGAAACTGCTTTAAAGGTAATTTATTTTGCCTCAAAATTAGACTTTTATTTCCCACTTGAACAGCAAATTTGAAGTAATAGTTTTTGCTATGACTTCATCAGTATATTACATCTTTGTGGAGGAATTTTGCCCCACTGTTGACAACAGTTCTTAAAATTGCTTGTGCAATTTTGCAAACATATGTTCTTTTTAGGGAGAAGAAGCTTTCTCCTATAGCAACCCTTCCAAACAAGCTATTTACTATTTCTTTTTTTGTTGTTGTCCCGTTTGAATCTTTACCTATCAGAATTATTGTCTGAAGGTCAGGAAGGATGCCCAACGGATTTATTCTCCCAAAAGGACCATCGCGGTTTTGCCTTAGTGATCCATTTGATTGACCTTCGTTATTATTATTTATTTAATTTTTATTTGTTACAGACATGACATGATTGGGGGACAGGAAAAGGAGAGACAAAGAAGGGGAGTGAGGGGGAGATAAACAGAGGAGAAGAGGGACAGCGAGAAAAAGAAACAACAACAACAAAAAAAACGTCCACTGGATCACCTGTTGGAAAAAGCAAAGGGAAACGACAACAACACAAAAGCCAATAGAAAACAAGCCAAAGTAATGCAGAGCAACACAATCTGCGAACCACAGCACTAACAGAGGTTGACAGTAAATACTGAATATTAGTTATGCAGTATGCAGAACTGACAGCACATAATGTGTTCCAAAACAGCAGCCAGTGAAGGTGTAAATTGTGTCTCTGAACACCCGTGTGTGCACCTGTGTGGACGTGCGCGCTTGTATTCAAAAGGCTTCTCCATGTAATGATTTGTCAGAGGGTGTGGGGAGCCATAGCTCCATCCCCCAGTTTATGAAACAGGCATGGAGGAGATCCAGGCCCCAGACAACCAGAGGTCCCTAGAGTGCAAGAGCCCCAGGAGGACCACCCCAGGGGCAACTGCGCCACCCTCCTGGAAGGAGCTGAGGAGAGCCCCAGATGAGGGGTTGTCCAGGAGCCATGGAACAGAAGTCAGAGGGGGCCATAGCTATTTACTATTTGTAATGCTACTTTTTTCCATTTCCATTGTTGTTAACTTTAACATTTAACATTTTAACTGAGGCCTGTAGTACTTGGTGTACTTATTTTTTCACACACACTGCTTTTTGTGGATTTGTTGTGATAAAGAGACTGGATTGGAAACTGTTGGTGTGTTGGACCTGCGTATTACAGCAGTTCAAGGGGGAAAAGCCTACTCTGTAATTAGAAGGTAACCAATGAGAGGAAATTGTTCAAGACTTGGAGACGAAGTGCTTGAGAGTTAAAGTCCCTGATGTGGAAACCCACTCGCTAACAATACAAGGTGGGTGGAAAGCCTTTCTCAACAAGGTACACAATTGATTCACTACATTTTCTTGGGTTCCAGCAATACATCTCATCTACAAATGAGACAGAGAATCATTTATGAGTAATACTTGTGCATAATGGTCTAATTTCTTTCTCACCAATCTTTACTCAATATTTAGCACCAAGTTATAATATGTTTGAGTATAATTTAAAGTCCAGCCCACACAGTAGCTCTGAGCTTTTGCTCTTTGAAGCTGAAGCCAAATTAGAATGCTTAATGCTTAGAAAGTTAAATATCACTATGAGAATGGTAATATATATACATGCCCGTAAGATGCTGATGCCAAGCAGATCTACATCGTTCAAGTGTGTTGACATGCAGTTGCGAAACGTCCTTCAGATAAGTGACCAGTTAGTGAACTCACTAGCTTTTGCTGTTCAGGCAATCAGATTTAAGACATGGGTTACAGTGTCCTTAGAAATGGCTTCAGTGATAGCCAAAAGCAGAACCCGGCCAAATATCTAGACCATATATAGACAAGCAGTGGTGACAGGGTTTGTTTGATCTATCATTTCTTGCCTTCTATAGCTGTCTGTGCTCAGATAATTCTGAGAAAGTCTGTTTTCTCAGGAATAAAATCTTTGTGACAACCAAAACAACCAGAAAGAGAGATACAACCCCGCCTTCAAAAAACCACAAACACAGGATGCTGGAGGTACAGGAAGATCAAATGACCAAGATAAGTAAAGAAGGGGATTTTTTTTTAAAAAAAAGACTGAAAACAAATTGTCGGTGCACAGAATGTATCGGTTAGGATTAGTCTGAAACTAATCAGAAACTTTGTTAAATATACAAATGGTTTCTAAGTTATGAAATTTAATTTTATGTTTTGTCTTTAAGTCTTCGACAGCATGTGGTATAAAATCTTTATAATAGTTTTAGAGATGCTTGTAGATTTCTGAATGTTTCATTCTTCATTTGTTTTTTTTCTGCATGTATACAGTGAGGGTAACAGCTTAACGTACACATACGCATGTACTTATTTAGGAGGAGATTGGATCAATGTCAATCCTGCAAACTTACTTTGCTTTACTTTACTGTGTTTAAGTTAGATATATCTAGATATATATGTGTTTTGGATATATCTAAATTACAAACCAGCCCTTCATCACACACAAAAATTATTATTATTATCTGGTTTTCCAAGCAGCATCTGTCCTTTGGAAGTGACACAGCACCGGCAACAAGAAAAAACAAAACATTATGGTCATTTTGTGTATTTAGGTGGTGTCTTTCCATCAGATGGATGATCTTGGAAGGTTCCAAAACATCGGTTGGGTCAGTCTTTTTTTTTATTTTCTAGTTTTTCCATTTTTAAAACCATTCTTTTAGCAAAAGTGGCTATAAAAAAAAACAGTATAATTAAAACGAGAGAGTTATTATTAAGGAGTTATTAAAAACTTATTTATACAGCACTCTAGTTCCTCTACATCACACATGTTGTCCAAGAAGGCCAGTAAGCGGAAACTGTTTGCTAATGCTAGCTGTGTTTCCACACAAAGCAAGGCAGTTACTTGATCTTACGGCAGCGAAGCAGAGCCAGCAGCATCTTGTCCAGTACACTAATGTTCAATCAGTCTCCCATCAAAGACTGGCCTTTATACACAATAAACATGCACAATCAATCAGAAAAAACTGTTGGCCTCTTGGCTTGACAAGCTCCAGCTATCATTCATGGGACAAGGCATTCTCATAAAATGGAGACAAGCTACTGTTTCCAATGGGATTTAAGGCAAGTGCAGCTTACAACAATCGTACCCAATAGCATCAATAGCAGTTCCAGTAATGAAGGGATGGATGCAAGACGCATCATGACAGAGCACTGTTTGACATGAAAGGAGAGATATAGCTTTCACTTTGGTATGTTTTAATTAATGTCTAATTTTGGATTTTAATAGGTGCTTTTCCTGATGGAACGCCATTGCCTAACACTATTCTGCTGAATAAGCAGTCATTTTAATCCTTTTCTCCGTTGAAACTGATGTGACGAAGAGACACAATCAGTAAGCAATACTTGGAAGGGAAACTTGAAAAAGAATAAAAAATATATATAATACTCAGTTATATATTATACTCAGTCACATATACTTAAATAACAGGATATAAATAGAAGAATGTATCAGTTTCTAGGTCAGAAAAACAAAAAATTATCACTCTGTACAAAAATAAGCAAAAATAATTATCCTTTCAAATATTTACAAAGCCTGCTCCCTTCTTTAAAGGAAAGGTGCAATGTTAAAAATTGCTAGCATTCCTGATGATATTGTCAGATATTAAAAGTGTATAAAAAATACAATTCAAATGTATAAAAAATGTATTGCTATTGCTTATGAAAGAAGTCATAGCAATCATGCACCAATAGAAAGGTCCAGCAGACGGCCTCCATCCTTGTTGCACATGTTGTGAATTTCATTGTGCAGAGCAATGTGTAGACTTCCCTACTGTAGTCCTAGTGAGTCTTAAAAATACAGGTGATACCAGGTGTAGACACATAGAAGTTTCCATGTGTCAAACCCTAAAGTGTTCCAAGAAACAGGCCTGATGTGAACAAAATGAATAAGTCGGGTCCCAGCAGTAAAACTTGAAATTATTGTTTAGACAATAGTTTGGATCCTTCTTGCAGGTACAGGGGGCATGTGGTACCTGAGATTTATCCAAAAGTTTCTCTTTGAGTATAATTCTGTGAATTTGTGTGTCACAAGAAATTCTTTCTTCCATTTCAGGGCTCCTTGTTTCCTCTTGATATAACGCAGAGACTCTGGCAAGTGACTGTAATCCACTGGACCATCTGGCAAAAAAGAAAATCATTTTAACCATAAACAAAAAACAAACACTTTTAATAAACTGACATTTTAATTTTTATTAAATGAAGTGCTGACTGCAGTGCAACAAGTCCATAGATTAACACACTTTACTCCTTGTCAAAACGTACTGAGTTAGCTTAGCATAACAGCTGTAAGTAGGCTCTGAGCGTTGTTCTTTTGTTACAAATAAGATATAATGATTAAATTAAAATTGCTAAGCTTTAAAGGTCAGAAAGAGCGAGGCTGACTGTTTCCATCTTTTTATCAGTCTATAAATTCTCTGTCTGTGATGCCTGTAAAGCATTATGCATGACTAAAAAGGATCAGACTGCTAAGTTAAATAACTCCTGACTTAACAGAATTCATGTGGCTAGAGTAATTAGAAAAATAAGGAATTAGTCTTTATTTACCAAATTCAACCAGAATAACTCTGGGATCATTCTTCGTCAAAGCATCATAAAGGCCAACTTTCTGCTCATACCACAGTTGGCTTTGATTGTCACAAGTGCTTTCCTCTGTTTTCCCCTCAGGTGATAAGATGATAAGCAGTCTGCGGCACTGGTGCATTGCAGCAGCTGTTGCATCGTGTATTGCTATAAGAGAGTCATTGCCAGACACAAAACTGCAAGTTAAAACTCTTTATCTGCAAACTGAAAACAGCCCGTTTCCATAGCAAAAACTATCATTTTAGACATAAGTGTGACTTCTTCTAGACAGTTATTTCTTCTTTTTTAACTTACCAGTTTATTCAGCATTAATAAAATTAAAAAACCTTGTAAGTGCCTGGAGACAACTGTTGTTGTGATTTGGCACCACCAATACAAACATAAAGGATAAACTATAACAAAAAGAAGAACAAATAAAGAATTACAGAGGCTAGCTAGACATCAGCTCGGGAAAGTATTAAGTCTGTTTTCAACTGTACTGTACTGTGTTCCAGTCCCGTCTATTATACTAGGACTTCCTGGTTTTAACCCACAAGCTCTTATTGTCTTTTCTTTCTTTCTTTGTTTTGCAACTGTAAACACAATTCTTACAGATTCAGTTGTAATCAAAAGTTTATATCCAGTCATGTGATAGCAGATTTGCAAAACAAACCAAAACAAATCCTCTTACAAGATCACAAAAATCATGAAAAATCCTTAGAGAAGCCACACCAGACAATAAGCCACAGGGTTCAAAGCTTGGGCAAAAAGTAGCGGCTTATAGTCTGGAAATTATGGTATATATGTATAGTTAGAGTTCTGAGCTGAAGGTCTGGGAATCTGCCGTTGTTTAGAAATAACCCCAGACATTCCCTTCCCAACTGTAAACCTACAAATTTCCTTCTTAGATCTTCACCGAGGATTGGTCAGTCTAATAAGTGCTGTCAAACAAATCATTTTCACGCTGGCAAAGAGAAATTTTGACTACAACATCATTTGTAATCAGTCATGACTTTAGTAGCAAAAATATAATAGGCCTTGGTCTTGTCAAGTTAACAGACAATGTAGAGCAACCAGTTCTTGTTTTATAATGTCATTAAAGATGTTAATTTAACCACATTTAAAATGAAACTAGTTCTTTTGGACTTCTACCTGATTTAGATTTGTTGGTTATGTATTTGATGTCTTAATTTTACAAGAACTGTGAACAGCAGTTTGTGACCATAAACAGTGCAGTGTTTTCCCATCTTTTGGGGCTTGGAGAATTACCTTAACAACCTCAAGAATTACACTATAAGACAATTCTTATAGTCTTATAGTGTATAACACTATACACTATATAGTCTTTCTCCCTCTATTTACATATTATGGATATCTGCTTCTTACCTTCGCCAGGACAGTCATCCCGTCCTCTGATAAACAGAGAGTAGCCATGTTGTTCCTCCAGCTTCTCAGGCAGGATCTGCATGGTAAACCTCGCCACCTCATCTGAACTCATGGCACGGGAATGGATGAAACTCACGTAGGCATCATAGAGCTTCCCATCTGGAACTGGCAGAATCTAAATTACTGTTTATGTTCATTTTATAAAGTTTGATCCTTTTTAAATGTGAAGCAACATTCAACTTTCCTCCAAAAGTACTTTTATTGTGTTAGTCATGCTGTAAGACTAGTAGTATCTTTTGTGATGCCACACAAAAACTTAAGTTTAACTGATAAACGGGCTTACCTTGTTGTTTGGGAAAATGTGCCAACAGATTCCTGTAAGCCAATATCAGGTTTACTTTAAAGAAGAAGAAGCACGCACCCAAGGCTAGAACAGCCAGAGATGCAGAAAGGCAGACAGCCAAGCTCATGTGGAAGGAACTGTGGTCAGCTGGAGAGAGGAAAAAGACAAACATAAGTGTCTCAGAGGATTGTGATTCTTTTGCTTTTTTTTTTTTTTGCCTGTCCCATTTGGTTCTTTAGCCATCAGAATTATTGTCTGAAGGCCAAGAAAGATGCCCAACGAATTTACTTTACCAAGTGGATCAACACGGCCTTGTCGTATTGGTCCATTTGATTTACCTTTGTTATTATTATTTATTTATTTTATTTTATTTGAAGTTATTACAGACGGGACAGACATGACTGGGAGATAAGAAAGAAAGAAAGAAAGAAAGAAAGAAAGAAAGAAAGAAAGAAAGAAAGAAAGAAAGAAAGAAAGAAAGAAAGAAAGAAAGACAGTGAGAGAAGACACTTTAAAAAAAAATCACCTGGCTCACCTGCTGCTTCCTGCCAGATAGCAGCAGGTGTTGGCACGGCCCCTCCTGAGAACCCTCAATGTCTACGTGCATTTAAAATTGAGAGGTGGGCACCAATGACAGAGGAGAATAAACAGACCGTCCTCTGGACGTCGTACAGCGTGCCCACCCCCGAAGTGCTATATGTATGTGTTATGAGAGTGTGAGTAATGTGGATGTCTGGGTTGTGGAATAAAATTGAGGCACAGGTGGCCAGAAGGGGACAGAGGGGGAATGCCTCCCATGCACCCTGGAGGTGCAGGTGTGTCTCCAGGGTGACACAGGGTGTGGTGGAGTGGGAAGAGGGAGGTAGGTGGGAATGGGGAGTAGGGAAGGAAGGCGGGGGCAAGTAGCCCCTCCCTGAGGCCAGCTCCCCCGCTGACCCCAGTAATCACCCCTGCTCTCTGGAATGCACCAAGGCCGGGGGGGCTTCAGCCCATCCGGACCTGGGCCTACAGCAGCAGCACCGCCAAGCCCCACAGAGCCTGGGGCAGCCCATCCGACCCCACCACAGAGGAAACTGCCTCCATCCCATCATCCAGTCATTTCCCAGACTACATAAGACAATAGAAGCACAGGTTGAGTTCATTCTCCACCACTCCTATATCGATCCCCACCTGCAGAGTGAACTCCCGAAGAGCAGGACAAGGACGTAATAACCTCTCCGCCGATGCACCACAGGCTCCCCGCACCAGGGCTGGGCTCCCTCACACGCACCCCTCACAACCTCGACAACACACCAACCAGAACCCAAGCCCCCAAGGACCAGCCAGAACCCCAGCCCAGAGGAGGAGCACTCCCATATACCCAAGCCCGCCCCAGACCCACCCAGAGGCAGCCAGGCTAACCAGGTCAGTAACCCTCGTCCGCCAGCACAGACCCTCCCCCCCAGCCCTGCTGCATGCAGCCACCAGGAGAATACCACCCAAGAGCCCCCCCAAGCCATGACCACAGCTCCCGGATTGAGCCCTTCAAGGAAAACGTCCCTAGGGAATCCCCAGACGCCCTAAGCCCGTACCTACCCCCACATCCACCACAATAGCAAAGGCGGGACAAAACCATAACCCCCCATCACCACTAGGTGACGGAGCCGATCAAAGTAGCCCAGAGGGATTCATCTAATGTGGTGGCAGAAGCTGTATCAAGACTAATGTGATCTATTAGATGGTCTTTATATTGGTTAGAATTATGATTATTTTTATTTTTCTAGTTTATGAGGACCGTTTTCTTGGCAATGCATAGGGCGGTGAAAACCATGTGGGCTGTATTCATCTCTGCAGTGACATCATTCAAGTTGCCCAACATGCACACTAGATGGTGGGTTGGAGTGTTACGTTTCAGACACTTTGATAAGTCTTCACATATCCTGTGCCAAAACTCCTGAACTGGTGGACAGAACCACAGAACCAGTTGCACTGAGTTCCCGCTGTATTGAGCCTGTCCAATTCTTCATTTAGTCCAAAGTTGAGATTGCCCCCAATAATAAGTGTGCAATCTAGGTGTTCAGAGAGTGCACTAAAAAAACAGTGGAAAAATGAGGGATCATCAGCATTTGGGCCATATATACTTACAATACATAGCTTTTTGTGAAGTACAGATAAATTGGGTGGCTGGACTCTCCCTTAGGGATAGGGTGAGAAGTTCGGCCATCCGGGAGGAGCTCAGAGTAGAGCCGCTACTCCTCCGCATCGAAAGGAGCCAGTTAAGGTGGTTCGGGCATCTGATAAGGATGCCTCCTGGGCGCCTCCTGGGTGAGGTGTTCCGGGCATGTCCCACCGGGAGGAGGCCCCGGGGCAGACCCAGGACACGCTGGAGAGATTATATCTCTCGGCTGGCCTGGGAACGCCTTGGTGTTCCCCTGGATGAGCTGGAGGAGGTGGCTGGGGAGAGGGAGGTCTGGGCTTCTCTGCTTGGGCTGCTGCCCCCGCGACCCGGCCCCGGATAAGCGGCAGAAGATGGATGGATGGATGGCTGGATGGATGGAATCTGCCCTCTGGTTCTATAACTATGTTGAGTACTGTGAAATTACATATTTTTATGTATTAAAATTGCTACTCCCCTTTGTCTAGAGTTATAGCAGGCTGAGAAAAAT
>VURO01046354.1:0-24673 GCA_015108175.1 Pelvicachromis taeniatus | reverse complement strand
GTGACGTGGAGAGAGGAGGCAGAACTGTCCAGAGCTGCGCCCCAGAGGAGCTGTCAAGGCTGGAGAAACACATTTTGATTCTTGAATAAACGGGTAGCTGAACCCAAACTAAAGTGACGTCTCGGGTGATCCGTTACAGTTCAATACACCACTCTTGAGCAATTTGCACATGATGTTATGTCTAAAAACGGAATAAATAACTACTGGGAGTAGTGCTCTGATGAACTAATGGATTCAGTCAGTAGTTTCAAGTTTTACTAAATAGAACATGGTGGTGTTTTTGTGGTAAAAAGGACAATCGCTGGGTGGGCTTAACCAGTGACTGACAAGTAGCTAAAGTTACCAAAACATTTAAGGCTTCATAACGGGCCAACCAATATTTGACATCATTAGCACAAATGCAACAACCAACCCTCAATGTTTTTCTTGTATTCCAAGCTGTTGATTGGTATGCCTTTAGTATATTTAATTATATTTCATTAGAATATGACATTATAAACATCCCTAGATTAAATAATCTTATAATCATAATATCACATAAATAGAATGTACCCAAGAAGTAAACATACAGAAGAACATAAAAGGCACTTTTTATACTTTTCATGCTCATTTATAATTATTGACCCAGCAGTCCTCTAACTTACCCCATACATTCCCGAGCAGTGTGTCCAACTTGAAGCCTGTAAAATTGGCTGTGGTGGGGCCCGTCGCATTGGGCTTCAGGTCAGGAAGCATGATAGTTTGAGGTTGCATGGCGAAGAAGCTGATGAAGACAGTGATCAGGACAACAATAACAATCACAAAGATGAGAAAGGTGGTTTTGGCATAAATGTGGGCTCCCACCAGGCACACCAGCAGGCACAGTAGGGCAATCCCAGTGCCATAAAGCAGAGACCACCAGTAGCCAGATGGAAGAACCTGGTAGTGAGAAGTGGCTACATTCCCAGCTAGAAGGATGAAACGAGAGACCCATTTTATAATGTTAAGTAAGCCTAAATACACCACTCTCAATCTTAATGTGAGTTTTTCAAACAGAAGTATACAATTATGCTAATGAAAGCAAAACTTACCTTCAGGGACTCCAAATGTGGACAAGATGGCTTCAACCAGACCAAGCACCATCAGAGCACTGCCACACACATTAGCCAGGAAGAACATGAGGCCGATGCTACCACCAAACTCTGGTCCCAGTGCTCGGCTGATCATGTCTGAGTGCCGTTAAGGCAAAGCACACTTGTTTCATTCATTCACATGTATTTGTATTTCTCTACCTAGAGTAGTCTAATAGTTTCAGCCAATATCATTACCTCCATTGTAGTTTTTTTGTTTTATATTAGCTTAGCATAAAAGGAAAAAATAGGTAGCAAGCTGTCCAAAGACCAGTTAGTGAGTTTTGGGAGTGCTGGTAGGTGGATTGTGTTACTTTAAAACCGAGGCATACTGACTGTTAATGCCCACTTCTAGTCTGTACACACACCTAAGCTAGCTACGTCGTGCCAAATACATCTTCACTCACTGGTTTGAGTTAAATTATTCTTTTGCAAAAATTTTACTTTACAATTATACCGTATTTTTCGCCCTATAATACGCTCCGGAAAATAAGACGCACCCAATTTTAAAAGAGGAAAATCTAGAAAAAAAAGATTCTGAACCAAATACTGTAGAACACTTTCTCACACGCAAAATACACGCTGCCTCCGCCTGTTTTATCGAGCAGGCATCGGTGGTGACTTGGTATTTTTATTTTTTTTTGTTCCTTTTATTTTATTTTATTTTTATTTATTTATTTATCTTTCTTTTGTACTTACTTTTTATGTCATTGTCCCAGTCACTTTCATTGCTTTTCACTGTAATACTATAATGTGATCTTTGTTTTTTTCTAACTGTATGTTAAAAGTGTGATAAATAAAGTTTATATATTACCAAAAAAAACTTGTGTGGAGCCAAATAAACCGTCATGCATTTCGCGAGACCAGCCCGGTCACGTTCACCTGACTTGTGACATCATCGAGTATCATCGTTCTCGGCAAGTCCGGTCTTGCCAAGAACGCGAGTCCGGACTCGCGTATTTAGAATTGAGAAACGGCACCCGTGATTCGGGGGCGGAGCTTTGGTGGATCAATTCTTCTGCCCATCAATCACGGGCATGGAGAACATTTCAGGGCAGCATAGATTGATACAGTGCCCGGGAGATATGCACAGAAGCGGCGAAATTGTGCCCACACTGACCAGCAGAAATGAGACTGCCCCGGGAGACATGAGGAAGCAGAGCCTGCAGCACACAGAGCATAAAGAGAGGACTGCGAGCAAGCACCACACGAAGTTAGGAGCAGTTTTAATGCAGGCAAAATGTGTATTTGTCGTGTAAGGCGCACCAACTCTCCCCCCCAGTTTTGGGGAAGAAAAAGTTGTCTTATACGGCGAAAAATACGGTACATTGAAATACCAAGCCAGCATTTTAATATTATTCAGGAAAAATTCTACAAAAATGCTAGAAATAGCTAGCAAATAAACAACCATAAAAAAGAAAGTAGTCAGGAATCATGGGAGGCTAGGTATACAGCAAAGACAAAGGAAATGTCTTATGGTGAATTTGTAGTGACACCAAGATAAGATCAAAAGACTTGCATCGATTGGCTAGACAGACAGGGACTGAGTTTCACACAATTGAAGAAAGTGAGAGAATGCGTGAGAAATGGAGATGTACAGCTATTGAGGGTGAAGGTCAGAGCTGTAGTAACTACAGGATAAAGTTGATAAGCCATACTATGAAGATGTAGGAAAGAGTTGTTGAAGCTAGGTTAAGAGGAATTTTGAATAATCTAGAAAATGCACCATTTAGAACCATGGGTATGGTCATGGTTGGAAGGTTTCATCCTGCCAAGTCAGTGCCTACATCTAGGGTCATGACACAAACAAATGAGAGAAAATGCGAATTGGATAAACAAAATTGCTGGAAGGCTTTATTAAGTTGCCCAGACATTTTAGTATAAATGTGGCTATAATGGTAGCTGCATATAATTGGTCAGGACCCAAAATAAGCATGAACCTATAAAAGTGTCTTGTAGTACAGATAATGATCAACCCTAGGTCCATTCGATGTCACTGACAAGGCTTGATTTGCACCAACGTACAGATTACATTTGTTTAACTAATGTGTGTTATGTTACCGTCGTATACAGATGCCGTTTCTGTGTGTGTGTTTTGCAAGGATACAATAAGCTCCCCCGGCATCAAGGGCTCCATTGGTGGAGATGGCGCAGACAGACAACACGGTCATACAGATGATGAAATAGGCCACAACAAACATGGCAATAGCCTGGTAGAGTCCAGCCTGTCCCACTGCAAATCCTAGTCAGAAAGCACAAACATGGTGAGATGAAGCACTTTTTAGACCTAGAGTTCAAATAAAAACTAGGATCTCTTTCTCGGCTCTGGTTTAGCACCTTTGTCAACTACACCAAAAAAAATGGCATTCAGAATCAGAAAACTCATGAAATAGGAGCATGACGTCAAAAATGCGTAAAGGAAAAAGACAGATAAATGAATGAGGGAAAGATAAAAACTTTTTAAAAATTATACAAAAGTCTGTATGGATGGGGGTGGCATAAGGGGATAAAATCTCTGCAATATCAGGCAGAACCATACAATGTAGTGATTTAAAAGTAATCAGTAAAACCTTAAGTTGAATTCTGTAGTAAACAGGAAGCCAGTGAAATTCTATGAGGTTTGGATCAATGTGTTCTCTGTGTCAGTGGTTCATAAGCACCCTTTCAGCTGTGTGCAGCTATACGCGGGCAACACAGTGAGTTTAAATACTCAATGTGGGAAGGAATAGGGGGGTATATAAGTACTTAAATAACTGTCAAGAACTCTTAAGATATTGGTAATATCTGTAATTTGTACATATAAAGTCTGCCCTAAAGTCTTGGCTTACTGGTTGAAATCCAGGTGTTGCTCAGATTTCTAATGTGTTGCTTTGGGTCGGTTATCAGTCATCCAAGGTAGGGAGTGACACTGAGAAATCTTACCCACACTATGAAAAACAAAAATGTCACTTTTATATGTTTTGTGTCTTTTTTATGCCTAACACAGACATCTAAAGGCAGTAGACAAAATTCTCTGTGCTTGGAGATGTACCCCAGTAAGAAGTGAACCATCTTTGAAAAATACTTTTAAACCTGAACTTCCGTCTCTAAGCCACTAATCCAGTGCTCAACTACCTGAAAGCAGAAGTTACCAGTGTGGTATCGAAAATGTGAGCATTTAGAGTAACATGATAATTCCCCCAAACAAGCAGCGAAGGCATACTGAAGACAGCCTTTTGTACTGCAGAAACAAATTTGTGCTTGCTTGAACTGTATGATGAAGACATCTGCAAAACTCCTCTAGGAAACGAAAAATGAAAGTAGCTTCGTCTTCGGCTTAAAAAATGACTCATCAAAACATTCCAACCTCAGCGAAAGTGAAACTGGAATCACATGTTGGAAGAAAATTCCCACTTCTCACAATAACATCTGTGGTTGACAGAAAGAAATTCCAAGGAAACGTAGGGGTTTTGCACAATAGTAAGTATAACTAAAATTTCTGATATTCAAAACCAAAGGAATGTGCATCTAAATACATGTGGGACAAGATATTGAGCTCACTTTACACCATGCCAGACACGCATTTACCACATTATCACCAGTTTCTGCTGCTTTAACCTTTGACTGAGAGGCATTAAAAGCAGCATGGTTTCATTCACTGTGACCAGTACTGCTGTGGTTATCACATGATCGCCAAGGACCAGACTTACGATCGCTTTAAGAATGCAGCAGGCACGGTTAATGAATGCAGCTTTACTTTCTTCTCAGTATTATCTTGTCAGTATGGCATATTTTAGGTAAACTTTGACATGAAACCTGGCCTTAAAAGCAACACCAAAGTCTTCATCTTTATCTGTGCCAGTTATCAAGGCTGATAAAATAGTAGTTTCACATCCACAATGAAAGTCCTAACAGTTCCTGTGCAAGGAGTCTGAAAAGACCCGTGTGTGTGTGTGTGTGTGTGTGTGTGTGTGTGTGTGTGTGTGTGTGTGTGTGTGTGTGTGTGTGTGTGTGTGTGTGTGTGTGTGTGTGTGTTTTAGGTATTCTCATTGCATAGCAGCTGACATCTCACGAGACATGGGGGGGGGGACACAACTAACAAAGGAAGACATACACAAGCAGCAATGCCCAGATATGAGGGGTTGTGATAATACCTGCTTATTTTCATGGCAAGGTAAACAGTGGATGACCTCTAAGTGCTCCTAACTTAATATAGTGTAGTCTCTTTTTATATTTGTCAAATAAGTTGTTTTTGCATTATTGAGTAGGAAGTGTCAGCATACCTCCAATGAGATCGACTACAGATGTTATCCCTGCACTATCTTATCCAGAGAATTTAATTCGCCCACCATCATTTAATAATTGGAGACCATTTCTCCTACTTCTGTATCCTTTTGTCATTTTTTTTCTCTGCTTAAAAAAAAGAAAAAGGGTGGTGGGGTGAAAGTCTTTCTCCCTCATACCAATAGTTTTTCCTCTCGTGACTAAAGGCTAAATAGATCTGTGGCCTACTGTGATCGTCACCAGAATCTAGTCTTAACTGTAAGGGCAAAATTCTTTGGTAGTTTTATAAATATATATAGGGAAATCCACTGGCTCAACTCTTCCACAAACAACAAGTACAAACTGTAGGATTTTAATCTGAGCAGAACACTCAGGTTACACCTTCCCTCATTTAACAACACTGTGGGAAATTTTAACATCTACTCACTTTTGTATAACATTAAATTCCTGACTATTTAAAGTTCCTTTTAGCTTTTAGGCATTGAAGAAGACAAAGGCTGTACACCAGCCTTTGTCTTCTTCAAAGACTGGTGAAGAAGCCTTTGAAAAACTATATGAGACAGTTTAGGTTTTAAATGTAAAAAGCTACAGATGTGCCTCCTCGTGATATCACTGAATGAATGCCGTGCATACAGGTAACGGACATACGCTGTCACACCTGTACTGTAAAGCTGGAATGTCATGGGAGTGACATGTGACAGTGACAAGTAACGGAACATAACGGGATTTAACGTAAAATTAGGCTGCTGAGCTGAAAAACACTGAGCACTTCAGAAGCTTAAAAACATATTTTTAGAAGCAACTCTTTGGTTTTTAAGGGAAATTTGCGTGCCGATTTTTTTGCCATAGATCCAAAAAGGGGTCAACGTCGAGATATACACCCTCAACATTACTGAAAAGTAACACAACATTAAAATCTCTAAAATGCTGAAAGGAGTTTGGCCTCCCTCTCACCAAACAGGTGATTAGCGCGCATCTATTTAAATGAGCACTCACCGATTCTGAGAAAGACTACCACGCTGAACATTGACAGCAAGGTAGGGATGACTACACCGAAGAAGGTGGAAAGTTTCTTCGGTTGCTTCTGCTGAGCAGCCCTCCGCCCTTGGCTGCCCGGGTTATGAACCGGGGCCTCCTTGCCCGCTTGCGACCGCAGCTCGGATTCATTGACGCTGGTGGAGAGGCGGTAGTGGAGGAGAGGAGTCCGCTCTGTCATCGTGAAACCTGCTAGCGGACTAGATTTCAAAACTTCAAAAAGTGTCTGAGCGAGCCGACACCAGCCAACACCAACTCTGGAAGTCTGTCCGGTTCGTCGAATATTTCAAGTATACCAATGAACGTTCTCCAACAGTTTCGAAACCCAAAACAAGTGTATCAGTGACGAGTCCTCATCAAAAAGAATCAACTTTACCTACCTACATAGCAAAGCAGTGGTTATGTTAATAATTAAAAATAAAATACAAATGCGTGTTAAACCTACATTTTAAAACGAGTAGGTCTTTCCTTTAGCGTTACAATTCTGTTAAATGCCACATCAAGCGACTGGTACATTGTAACATCTCATACAACTATAGAGAATAATAGCATGTGACACGGGAACGTCATTCTGTATTAATAGCGGTGATTTCCGGTTAAAACTGCCACAATAGCACACATCGGCAAGTCAACGTAATGTAATTATACCTAACTACCCCAGATGCAGACGTCAGGGACACATATAAACACCTACCATGTGCTCTTCATATGTGTGCGTGTCATATGAAGACCAGCATGATTATTTAAAAAAATGCCAGCACAGACGACTACACAAATGTTTTGTTCTGTAGGCAATGTACACAGCTTCCGGTTTTGTCCTATGTTTTTGTCTGGCTTGACAAGACGCTCCACTGATTTTCTGGTTTTCCAGCACCTCTCGGTTCCTGCCGGTTGCCTTTGGTCATATGACCGGTTGGCTGGGCCAATCACAGCACTCCATTCTTCCGGCCACCTACTGCATCAGGCTGACCAGTTATTACGCTTGTGAACCCGGATACCTTCAAGGTCTTACACTGTTACAATGCAAAGTTACCATTCTAACCTTGAAATTATGACAGAAAACATACTAAATGCAGGCTTGTTATTATTATATACTTTATTATTTTGTGAAACTGCCGAAGGCATACTGAACATTGATGAACAGAGATCAGTCATGCTCCTTCTAATTTTTCACACTGTAATTTTAAAATGTTGTTTTTTTAATAGCTTTTATTTTTTTATGTTTTAAAAATTAATTTAATATCAATCATTAAAGTGATCCACAATATACAGAGTGGCCTAACTCCTGTCGCAGATAGTCCAAAGTCCTCCACAATAAATAAATAACAAATAACAGAGTCTGTCTAGCAGTTACAAAGTCTTCGATGGGCACTGCAATCATTCAGCAATAGTTATCTAGTGTTTATATATATAAACTGAGCAGCACTTTAACATGTATTAAATAAGCAAACGCATACATTATGTGCAGAATTTATAGAAATAATGCAGAATAACACATTCTCTCTGCATCCATACATATCTGTCTGTTATTACGAAGATAAGGCATGAGCACAGTCATCATGATCACTTTTGTTGTTGAATACAAAATTCTCATAAACTTAATCAATTTCTTGCAGTTCAGGCGAAGTACATAGAGTTGCAAGCCATCCACAGGTGGTGATAGCAATGAAGGATAGCTGATGCATAGTGTCATACAATACGACTAATGCAACCTCATACCTACAGAGGGTGCTACAGTCACAGTTTCTGTTGCACTTTACCATAACAAGTATGAGCACAAAGACAGGCTCTGTTCATTTTTAGCACTAGTGTAGATAGCTAGTAGATTCCCTTACATGGTAACAGTTCATCTGTGGGCTGTCTGATGTAAAGCCAGGAGAGTAAATAGCACTTTAGTCAGATTTCCTCATCTTAAAAGCCAATTTGAATTTTCCTGGCACAGTTGGTTGCGCAATATACCTTTGTAAATACAAACTGTGGGCTTTTAAATCTAAAGCACACTACTACCAGCTCTACTATCAGTGTCTGCTCCTGTGTCACAGTGTCTTAATATTAGTCATGCAAGCAGCATGGCAATGGTGCTCCGTTGATGTGTCTGTTGTTTTGCTCCAAACTCGAGTACACTCAAATTTCCTAAGTTAGTTGGATGAGGTGAGCATATTGACTGTGATGATCCCTTAACTTTTTCTCATGCCAGCATGAGTTCAAAACTTAAGTTTATCCACAATTTTGATTTAGGATTAAATATCTGCAAAACTAAAGACAGCCTTTGTGAGCTGTGTTTTTTTCTTCAAATGGTAAGCAGTGTGTAAAAATTATACCTAGTCAGTTCCAGCTTGTTATCACTGTTAATTTGACCATATTAGTAGGCTTTTGCTAACACTTGTCTCCAAGCACCGATGTACGTTTCTCTTTCATTTGTACAATTAGAGTCTTTAAAAACTGCTCTTGTTGGAAACTTTTCAGCAGAAGCATTTCCTCCATGTGAGGTTTACATCTTCCATTTGCACTCAGAGCAATCTCAGGTTGTTACCATTAATCATCCTTCGATCCAATGCAAATGTCAAAACAGCCACACTGTTCCAACTTCCAGTCTTTTCTTCCTGGGTCCTGGAATTCTCAGCCTACTTCATTCACATCTTGAATAAGGATCAGATTCCTTCTGTTTACTAACTGAACCTTATGATCCTTAATTAATGATTGTTCTGTGGACACTCCTTGGCAAAGATTTCAAGTTTTCCTTTGAGTAGTTGTTTGGAGCCATTCAGCACTTTATTCAGTGTGGTTTCACTTGAGCAGTGCTGTACTGCAGAAGGAGATGCTCTCACCAGACCACTCTGTAAGTAAGAAGAACTCAGTTAAGCATTCACTAGACAATGGTTTGGATTGTTTTCAGAGAAACTACAAACATATCTATATGAAGGCTGCTCATAGCATGTATGTGTCTAAATCTATATGTAAAATCTATAAGACGCAGTATACAGTGGCAAAAGAATTCGGCCCCCTTGAACTTTTCCACATTCTGTCACATTACAGCCACAAACATGAATCAATTTTATTGGAGCTGGAGCTCAGTCATATTGCAAAGAAGAATGGGCAAGAATTTCAGTCTCTAGATGTGCAAAGCTGGTAGAGACATACCCTAAAAGACTGGCAGCTGTAATTGCAGCAAAAGGTGGTTCTACAAAGTATTGACTCAGGAGGCTGAATAATTACGCACACGCCACTTTTCAGTTATTGATTTGTAAAAAAAAATGTTTGGAATCATGTATGATTTTCGTTCCACTTGTCACGTGTACACCACTTTGTATTGGTCTTTCATGTGGAATTCCAATAAAATTGATTCATGTTTGTGGCTGTAATGTGACAAAATGTGGAAAAGTTCAATGGGGCCGAATACTTTTGCAAACCACTGAATTATACAATTAAAGATTTTATTGGGTCTCATTAACCATCAAAGCAACACCAAGGGCACATCAGGTGTTACGTGAAAAAGTACATTTCTTCATCTAATTAATTATATGCATAGTCAAGTGTTTTTTCTCTGTCTTTAACAAGAATATATGTAGTCAAGTAGTTTGAATTCTCCATACTTGTGATAAACTATATACAGCCTACACTCAATGGCCACTTCATTTGTGCCTTACTAGTATCAGATTGGACCCCCTTTTCCTTCCTGCCTTTATTCTTTGTGGCATAAATTCTAGAAGGTGATGGAAACATTCCTCAGAGGCCATTTGAGTACAGTGAACTCACTGTCATGATCAAGAAACCCATTTGAGATTATCTGAGCTGCGTGACATGGTGCATTATCCTTCTGAAAGCTATGAGAAGACTGGACTTGCTCAGCAACAACACTCAGGTAGGCTGTGGCATTTAAACAGCCCTAAAAAATAAAAATAAAAATCCCCCACACCATTAGACCACCATCAGCAACCTGAACTGTTGATAAAAGGCAGGATGGAGTCATGCTTTCATTTTGTGCACACCAAATTCTGACCTACTAGCAAAAAGATGCAGTAGAACTCAAGACTCAGCAAATTATCAAATATTTTTTCCAATCTTCTAATGTCCGATTTTGGTGAGTCTGTGTGAATTACAGCCTCAGTTTCCTGTACTTAGCTGACAGGAGTGGCACCCAGTATGGTCTTCTGCTGCTGTGGCCCATCTGTTTCAAGATTTGACGTGCATATGCAAGTGTATGCAGAATGCGGTTCTGTGGACATTGCGTTTTCAGTGGGAGAAACCTTGTGAAAGGAACTGACCTCCCAGCCCATTGTTCATTCAGTGGGGCTAGTTTCAGTCATTGTGCAATGTACTGTTTATAAGGCTGGGGAAATCTGCTGTCAGCTGAGACTGGAGAAGTCGCTTGGATGAGTGACAAAACTTTCTCCCACTAAAAATGCTACGTCCAGATGAACAGACTCAACCTTTTGGGATTTGCTTAACTGGTGGATTGTGCATGCATCAAGACATTTAAGTCTGCTTATTTGACTTTTATTACCTCAAACATTTGCGCAACGTTTAGGAAACATAGTGTTTTGATGCATTACCTGAACGTTATTTTTGACAAGTATCAGATAATTGTGGACAATAGCACCCAGGTCAACCAAGCATCTCGGTGTTGTCTGATTTGTCACAGCCTGCTTTAAACCATTGTGTAACATTTGGAGGGATGCCAGCACATCAGCATGCTTCTCCTGGAACTTGAAAAAACAAACACAAACACAAAAACAATCACAACTTTGCTATTGGTTACAATCCCAACATGCGTGATGGCATGAGGCTGCATCAATGGTATTGTGGTCCCGTTAATGTTCAACAATACAGATATGGGTTTTATCATCAACATATGCTGACATCCAGACGACCTGTTTTTAGGGGAAAATAGCACAGCTGTGTATGTGAAGCTTGTACAGGAATCAGCAAACTGAAAGATCGTTTGAACCCTGAGTTGAAATGATGCAGCCTCAGTTTTACAAATTCAAAATATAAAACAGAAAAAAATAATTAAAACAATAATTTCAGTAATGCTGGAAATATATATTTGCAGTGCCACCTTCTTTCATTTTTATCTGTCCAATTTAATGGTGTTATCACTTCATATCATTCCTACAGTTAAGTTCAGATTGGCCAATATGCTTCTGCTAGAAAGCCTACAGTTTTCTGCAGCTTCATACACGTCAGCATCTTAATGTTGGTAATGTGAACTTTTGAACTTTAGATTGTGTCCAGTTCTGATTAATTTCATTCAGGACTTGAAAAGGCTTAAGTTCAGTAGAATTTCAGTCATTATTCATAAGCACTCAATATGTCCCCATCAAGCTGAAGTACGATATGAATGAATGAAAATGAATGACGCAAAAGTTATTTTTGGATGCTTCTTCCACGCCATACCTCTTGCTAATGAGCCGTAACAGCATCAGGCAGTCTAAACAGGGTGTTGCGAAATTCCTTCCTTTGACAGTCTTAATCAAATTTATCTTAGCTGTAATGGTCTTATAGAGTTTTGGACTCCACTTTTTAGTCAATCTTACAGCTGATGTGAAATTATCACAATTCAGTAAATCTCATTTGAAAAGAAATTATTGAAATGTTTGTTGTTTGCTTTTTCAATGATTTCTTTATTAAAGCATTTTACTTTTAATCATTTTTGATATTTAACCATATGTCTGCAGACCTAATATCAATCCCAACAATCAGGTGTGTTTTGTGTTTAGAACAAATTGTCAGCGCATCTACATTCTTATTGTTAACAGTGTTTGCAGGGGCATATCGAGGGAGACATGACTGGGCCTCCCAGGTGTCCACCTATCGACGCAGTTGGGCCACAGTACTCTTAGTCTTACAATGCGCAGTGCCATTAGCTTATAACATGAATAGGACCAGTGATAGACTGTAACTTAAGTTACACACTGAATTCCTGATTGATGTTCTTAAACATGTCACTTTGTTGCTCGTTGTTTTCCAGATTTTCAAATATCTCATCTATAAATCTATTGGCAGAGTCAGTATCAATTACATTTTGTCCACTGAGTGTATATACAGTGAAAATCTATTATAGTTACCAATAACAACAATGAAAATGCTGTCAGGCCGGAAGAGTAGCAGGTTTTGGCAAGTGCAACATAGTGGCATTATATAACTTCCATGGAAGTTTGTGGAGTATGTGCCAGAACATTTTCTGCCTAGTTTGTGCATGTGACACAATTGATTGTGATTCACTATTTACATTATTCCTCTTCTAAGCCTTTGAGACAACCTTTAAAAGTAAAAGTTGTCCCAGAAATCTACTTTTTAACAAAGTGGAAATTGCTGTTTAAAGCTCGGCATTGGATTAGCCCAACAGTAACAGGAGACGAGAATGCTGCTTTTTACGGAAGTAACTATGTTTAATTGTCTTCTGTAGTCTTGAAGCTTACTGCGGTTAACTAAAACTAAACTACAAATTAACTGAAAAAATGTTTAAAAGTGAAAATAAAAGAAGTTATATTGTGCAAAACAAAATAAAATGAGACTTGGTCAGTCGCCAATGACACATTTACTGAGACTAGGATTTCTTTATGACTAAGCATCGTGTGTTTGTCTGTCTGGATGTCCTAAATCCACCTACATTATGATAAAGAAAAAGTGACACAAACACTAAACACTGTAACAATAAAATCTCAACCAAAACAACCAAACTAAGCAAAGTTGCCAAGCCAAAAAAACAAAGATGTCACTTGCTCCCAAATTTCCAGTGTTGATAGCCTACTCTCATATTTGTCAACAAACTGTTTTTGCTAAACATCGGTTGTACTTACAGTTTTATTGTTCCACTCTGTGGGTCTTATTGCGGTACATAGCCGTACTGAAGAGGGCAGCTTGTCGGAGTCGCTGCACTTAACCTGAGTACATTAACAACAGCACATTATCCATGCATTCATGGAAATTACTAATTTCATTAAACAAACAGAGTCAAGCTCTTTTAATAATAAATATTATAATTGTGCCTGCTAAAATGTGTACATTTAAAAACTGTTTATCAGTATCCCCACATTTATATTGTTTTAATGTTTCTTTGTTAAATTGATAGAATGCAGAAATCATTTCCTCACCTGAGTTTCAAATCTCTTCATCAATGTATCCCTAACATATTTTGTGCAAAACTGCAAAGACTGTGATCTTGCATGGACTTGAGGTCGGTGGGTAAAAATCACTCCTGTCAGCAGCAGCAGCAGCAGAAGTCCTGGACGAGCACACAACGGAGATGACTGACGAGATGCCATCTACCTAATTCATGCAGTAGCAGACACAATTTAATCTGTCTGTGTTTGTTTCATTATATCTCCTCCCCCCTTTTATCCACGTTGATACAGAAAGTTCAGTGAAGTAAGCAGCATGTAGTATATCCCGCCCATTTATGTGTCGTTGTCTGTTCCTGCCAAACCACCGCCCACAGGTTTCGTCTTTACAAGTCTTACACCTATTTTCATTCATGTGTTCTACCCACATATTTTACGTTAAGAGTGAAAGTTAGGATAGGATGAGTAAAAGTGTGATAGCATTAAGTATCTTTTTTTCTTGCTGATCATATAAGTCATTATGAAATCATGAATTACTGTTCCAAAGGAAGAGCATGACTTCTCATGTTCTGGAACATTACATCAGAGCAGGAGTCCTAAAAAAAATCAGGACCGACAATCTACAACACCATGAAACACAGTTATACACCACTCTAAGTAAGTATGAGTCACACTGCCGCTTTATATCCACATCTTCTCTGCGAGTACAGGCAGCATACTTACTGCTATAAGCCATAACCCGCTTCTGGACGCATGGTTTCCTTAGCTATGGTCCTTCAACCTCCATTTTTCTTCTTCTTTTTGTTGCCATAAAAATTAGGGCAGATGTTCAGAAGTCATTTCGTATTAATCAGGTAGTCTCTTTTCAGTCTACAAAGCTCAAGCAGAGTCCCAGAAATACTGGCATTAAGATTCCTTTTAGCTGTTTTCGCTTTCACTTGTTCACCATAATAAAGCGTGTGTTGAGAGGGGTTTGTGGCTTCGCTGTGGGCTTTTAGAGAAAGAAGGCTGTGTATTTGACTTAGCCCTAAGTTAATATTTGACTCTGGTTTCTCAGTGCAAATAAGATCAGAGAGGCACCACATAGATCCAGACTATAGTAACCATTTATGACATAATGATGCAGACATGTAGAACTCATAATGAAATACTGTAGTTTATTTCACTCATATAGTGCTCTGTATTGGGTGTTAAGGTACTAGGCTAGAGAAGGCTTGTGCGACAACAACATTGATACAGTTATCACTATTGGCACATCCAATAATGGTCAAGTCATGTTCTCGGGGGAATCCAGTGTGTTTTGGATCATTTAGAAAGAAAAGATACCAAAATAGACTTGGAGGAGACCTTCTCCAGAACAGATATACTGGAGAAGGTCTCCAGTATATCTGGACACTGTATACAGTGTCATGACACTGTATACAGTGTCATGACTCACTGTATACAGGCAGGAGAAGGACCCCAGAGCAGACTTCACAGAGAAACGAAGTAGAACTCAAAAAACAGCTTTATTTTCTGCCAAAAATACAATACAAAAATACTCCAGGGAAAAGCAGAAATAAATCCATGGGGAGACATGAGGAACCACAAGGGGGCATGAGGAGACACACAGCACGGGGAAGTGACGACAACGCGACAGGGAGCACAGAAATTTCCCAGGACTTAAGTACACAAGACATAATGAGGGGAACGAAAGGGAGGAGGTGAACACGGCTGGGAGACATCAGGGCTAACGAGAACAGGGAAGCAAAACTGAAAACACTGACATGAGACAAAGACCTTCAAAATAAAACAGGAAACGCAAAAGCACAAAGAAGACAGACACAGAGACACGGGCTTAACACAGGGATTTGACAACAGAGGGAACACAGGCAGGGGAGAGCAACACAGAGGCAGAACCCTAATCACAAAACCAAAACATGGGATATAATAAATCGAAACCACACACTAGAAAAACAGAACCAACCAAGGAGCAACAAAAAACCAAAACACAGACAGCAAAATACAGAACACAACGGTGATGGGGAAAACTAAACACACAACAAAGGAACACAGAGAAACATAAGGGCTAGGGGTCTGAAAAGAACAAAAAAAGAATAAAGAACAGAGGGCACAGAACCGGAGGGCTAGGAAACACTCAAAACTTAGAAATAAACATAACAAACACACAACGCTGAGTCGCAGACTCAGGACCATGACAATATACATGCTATATGGTAAGCTGAGGTTTCCCCATGAATGCACTTTACATTTGACATTCAAGTGGTATTCTTTGAATGTTTCCTGCTTTTCACAAGGCACTCTTGTGCCACAATTCTTTTAAAGGGAATACCTGGTTTGAACCTTCAGGCCCTTAGGTGCTTTGAGAGCATTCTTTTCAGGAACTCCAGCTTCACTGTTTCATTTAGCAGTTGAGAAAGTGAGTCATTAAGAAAGAAGGTGGAGTTTGTTTATGAAAAAATCTCTATGAAAAGTTCACCTCTAAATCAAGGACAAGTACAATAGCTGAAAGTCTCACGAGATAACAACAACAATACACGTGAACTTGGGTACTATTTCGCAATATATCAGTATCAGCAGGTCCTAAGTTGGATTCCACCACCTGGCCGGGTCTTTGTGTGTGGAGATTACATGTGGAGATACACGCCCTGCGTTTTCGTGGGTTCTCTCTGGGTACTCCAGTTTCCTCCCACAGTGCAAACACATGCAGTTAGTGGGATTAGGTTATCCAGTAATTGCAAATTGCCCGTAGGTGTGAATGTGAGTGCGAATGGTTGTCTGTTGTCTGTCTCTACCCTGCCCATGATAGCTGGGATAGGCTCCGACCCACAGGCTTTTGCTGGATGCCTTTACCCTTCTCTCTATCCCCACTTTCCTATATATCTTGACTGCTCCATTATCCAATAAAGGCAAAAATTACCCAAATGCCACTACCCCCCCGAACCTTCCTCTGAATATGAAATTTTCCTCTGAAAAAATGTGATTAGTCCCTCCAACTACTCAATCCTAACTCTCCCATGCTATAGTCACAATTTCATAAAGTTGTGTGAGCCCTTTGATAAACTTCTCTGGTATTACGTTGAGCAATACTGCGACTATGTGATCGTGGTTCACAGGAATTCCCATGAGGAATACTGGGGACCTTGCCAAAACAGATAATCACACTCACAGAAGTCTGTTCAAGCTTGTCTAAGGTGTTTTTTATCACACACATTGTCATCTTTAATTGTTGTTATAATGTACAGAGCCAAAACTCTGATCATTTAGTGCCAAATAATATCCCATGACACTTGTTTATGTATGTGTGTGCACGTGTGTGTGTGTGTGCGTGCGTGCGTGAGTGCGTGTGTGCATGTGTGCGTGTGTGTGTTTGCCTACATGCACAAGTTTTTTTTTTGAATGCAGCTCTTGCTGCAGAGACTTGCAGCTGTGAGTCTCTGCAGCAAGAGCCGTAACCATGGCAACCCCAAGCAATAAGTACCTTTCAAAAGGCTGGCCTCCTCTCTCCTGCTCCCCACTAATCATATTCTCCCTGTCCCCCTCTCCCTCTTTGTCTGTCTCTCTGTCATTCTATATTTTATCTGCTTGGTCATTCCACCTGTTTCACCCCTCCATTGCCAGCTGGGAGGCAGACTAGACACCACAACAAGAATATATCTATTCAGCTGGGCTCCTCATATTCTGCAGTCTGACTTTGTGAAAGGCCACAGGAGGATACCACTTCCCATTTGAACATCTTTGTGGTTGGCTAAAAGGACATCTTTATAAACAGACGTTGCACCCGTGGTCTCTTTTCTGGGAGAATGGATTTTGAATGCTGCTTCTATTGACTGGCGCCTTGTGAAGCTGATGGCTGCATACATAGAGTCAGACAATTGTGGATTTCAAACAAAAATTTGATGTAGTGCATCTACAATGACAGTGCATTTAGACAGAACTCATGTGAAGCACTGTTCTTCAGAAATAATGAACAAGGAGTTGACTGTGGGAAGGTGCAGAAGGGGAGAGGATGAAGACAAAGACACAGACTGTTTGCAGCATTTCCCCCACTGTCCAGCTTGTAAACAAGATTATGACATCACTCTGATCCTGCCATGCTCTCACACCATGTGTGGTCAATGTGTAGCAGCTGGAGAGGGAGCGAAGCTACGCTGTCAACCCATCTGCTCTGTGCTGTGCCCCTGTTGTCGGCATCCCGTGGAGCTACCATGCCGGACCTGGTCATCTGCCATATCCTGCCTCCCAAAACATCCCATCATGAGATCTAATCATGTCAACAGAGAGGCCTCACCTGAGGATCATCCCCAACATGTGCAGGTCAGATGTCCTCAGGGAAATTCTGACATTTTCACTCATGCACAATGTGGTCTAAGTAGGCTGTAACACATATCCTGCCTTTTGTCCTTTGGGGTCTGGGATAGTAACCATAAACTGGAGAACACATTAAAAAAATAGATTGGCAGAGGGATTTATTACTGTTGGTAAGATTATAGTATATTGATGATAACCATTTATAACCCAAATCATGACATCATAAATAACTGTTTAGTATGCTGTTGTAGAGTTATACTTACAGACCATATTTAATATCATTACAACCTATTCGCTATTATACCTTTCCACATTTTTCCACAGGTATTACAATATTATTGTTGGATTTTTGTTGAACACCATTAATTTGAATTGTAATGTGACAGCGCTAATAAAAACCCAACAGTGGAAGCCAGAAAAGTCTGTCAATTGGTGCTGAGACTCACTTCGCCCCTTGAAACGCACCCTGACCAGTCTCACAGCAGCATTGCTTTCCAAACACCACCAAGCAAACCAAACTATTAAAATCCAAATCTATCCAACCGTATTGATAGCAATGCCAGTATTGGTATCAGAGTCATTGTGAATTGCAGGTTAGTGGTTCGATCCCTGGTGAAAGGTGGAATTTGTTGCATTAACAAAGTATGGTACAAAGCAAATTCACAGGGATTTAATGGTCCTTAGAACGTGTTCATAATTGGCAAACTAATGATGATTCATCAGTCATTCATAAATCTTGACAAGCTACTCTCCCTCATATAACTTGCCCTTATAAGTTTAAATTATCAGTATTACCAATACTGAACTTGTATTTATTTGGCACGGCTCAATACCAAAGCCTGCACCAAACCAAAGTAACCGAAGTAACCAAAAACTGGTATCGAACAAGTGTCTCTAGATTTATATGAGTTATATGAAAAGAATATTAATACTTCCAAGGTATACTAAAAGCCTATACAGCATTTCTTGGCTTAGCACAGAAACAATTAAAACCTATGAAAACAAAAGTGGGTGTTTCCAAAGAAAACAAAATACACTTGCCAGCATGCCTAGAACTCAGGTTACCACTTATTTAATATATACCAAAAGTTAACGTCTACGCTGTTTGCCTGTTTATGGCAGATCAAGGCCAGCAAGTAAGTAATGAATATCAATACATATCTACATGAATAAAATTAACTGTATGATGAGTTTTGAGTGAGATACTTCACTTTTGTATGTACTTGTTATTTTGACTAAGCTAGCTTAGTCTGGCTACTCTCAAAATCAGAGGATACCGTTTTTTCCAGTTGAGGTAATTACCCATTCAGAGATGTGCTTGGTGTGAAAACTGTGAGCTTAGCCAGGTTCCTGTTAGCACAACCGCAAGTGCATGTATTAGCATGCAGTGCTGATTGTCACATTGGAGCTACTGTCAAATCATATTGTTTAAAAGATTCAAGCTAATGTTAGTCAGGCTCTAGTTATAGAAAAACATCTGTTAACATGGGTTAAATATGTATGTGTTATGTTACACTCAGTTATGGGAGAAAAATGAAAAATGTTGTAGTTTTTTAATGTCAAATAAATCCCCTTTGGTAACCTTTTTGAAATAAAATAAAATAATTACTAGTGCCACTGATGAAGGCAAATCTAATAAAAACAACAAGACATTTTTTCAAACTCTTTCAATCCCCTTATCCAATCATTTAACAAGATTGCCACTACTTAGACTAAAGTGTTCGACTTGTACAGAGTAAATTAAAACATTTCATGATACTTACTTAAAATCAGTTTCAAACAAAAAGATGAATCAAATGGAGCAAATGACTGGGATCTAGAACTCATCTAGAAGTCATGCAAATAAAGCTGTAAAAGCAGTAACTTGAAGTCAGTGCTTTTTAATTTCCAATTTAGAACAATAATTTTCTTATCGGTGCACTGTGATGTCTTTGCTTCCAAATCTAGTTCACTTATGTCACCTAAGACACAGCTTGGGTGAGGTTGGGATATAGCAACTAAACCATGTGGATAGGTCTTCACATATCCTCTGCCAGAACATTGGACAGGTATGCAAGACCACATATTATGCACATACTATGTGGTCTTCTGTCCTCAGCCACCGAAGGCTAAAAGCAAGAAGAAGGGCGGGAATGTGAAGTCTTCCACAGTGGTGGACGGTCTGTCCAAGGAGGACATGTCCAAGGATCAGGTCAGAGCTGCTAACGTTGCTAACATTAGCCTCTCACATGTGTGGGAGGTGTGTGGGTCCATTAGAGGGTCCACGGCCCAGCCCGGTCCTGCTGCCCAACACGTAACAGGCCCGATTTGTATCAAAAAAAAAAAAAAATACACTGTCCACTTTATTAGGTACACCTGTAACCTCAGCCTGAGAAAATACATTTACCTGAAACACCAAAATCACCTGAAGTCTGGGGTCGGTGTATTTGCTGCAAACTGCAGTTTTAAGCTGTGCGTTTCAGTGACCCGAGTGTGTCTGACCTCCAGCTGGAGGAGCACATCATCCGCCTCCGGGCGGAGCTGGACCGCGAGCGAGAGGAGAGGAGCTACTTCCAGCTGGAGAGAGACAAGATCCAGACCGTCTGGGAGATCTCCAAGAGGAGCCTGGAGGAGATGAAGGCCGAGCTGAGGAACAGGAACCGTGAGAGAGATGAGGCCGAGGAGCGCCACCGAGTGGAGATCGAAGTGAGCGCCTGCCATTCTGGAGATTTACTGTTACGGATCCTGACTTAATCTCAACCTAACCCTGACCTGTCCCCGGTCCCTGCCCAGGTCTATAAGCAGAAGCTGAAGCACCTCCTGTCTGAGCAGCACAACGCCGTCACTGAGCTGAACATGGAGGCCGTCTCTGCGTCCTTGCTGGTCGAGAGGACGCAAGTGCAGTCTGAGATCGCGCTCCACAGGAACGTTCAGGGTCTGCAGGCGGAGCTAACGGAGAAGAAGTTCCATATTGAGACCCACGTCAAAGCGCTGCAGCTAGTGAGACGGTGCCCGTAAATCTATTTCACACTTGATTTTTACCCCTGAACACCTCTGTGATGTCACTTCCTCCTCGACAGAAACACCAGGTGGAGATGATGGAGCTCACCAACGACTACGAGCGCAGGATCAGAGGTAAGAACACCTCAGCGGCGATCAGGTGGCGTTCAGAGTTAAACCTTTCCGCTCTGGGACACCACTCTTCTCGTTTCCTTTCCTTTCTCCCACGTGTCCTAGTTCCTCCCCGTTTATCTTCCTTCATAACCTCCGCTGCGGTTTCCCTCCCTGCGCAGACATCGAGGTGAAGTGTCATAAGAAGATGCAGATGATGATCAAGGAGGAGGAAAAAAGGCGTCAGGCGGCGGCCACTGAACTCGACGAGAAGATGAAGAGTCGTGAGGCGGCTCTGATCGAGGAGCACGAGCGAGGCCTGCGGAGAGCCGAGGAGCATTTCAACTCCACTCGGAAGAGGCTGCTGGCAGACCGGAGGATGCTCAAGGTGAGACCCGTGAGCCCGGACAGGGTCCGGGTGGTGGGTGGAGCACAGGGACACTCAATAATATTAAGACACTTGAATCTACACACTTTGTTTGAAGAGCTAAAGGTCCTCCTGACGGTTACGGAAAAGTCAAAGGTAACACAGCTGGACATGACACAGCACGTCGTTGGTTGTCGAGATGTTTGACCAGGACAGCCTCCCAGCGGCCTCCTTGTGGCTCACTTCCTGCTCTGGATACGAGTTAAATATCAGGCGTGTTTACTGCAGAAGCTGAAATGGATGTTCCTGTGTTTGGCAGGAGGAGCTCAAGGAGGTGCAGAAGCAGCAGGCTCAGACGTCCAGAGAGCTCTCCAAGGCTCAGCAGGAGAACCGACGCCTGAAGGAGGCTCTGCCGGAGGCCCAGCGGGAGCAGGTCGAGCTACGCCGCCGGCTGGAAGAACACAACCGCCACAAGGCCAAGATGGCGGTGCGTTTCTAAAAGCTCCATCTCCCCCCACGTGGCGTTGATAAGCCCCGCCCCTGATGCCCCTATCGTTACAAAATGGTGATGCAGAGCACTTTCCCTGTTAATAATGTTAGAGTTTATCATTTGTGGCTCACTGGGGGAAACCCACATGAGGTCACATGGTCGTGACATCAAATGAATACATTCTGTTAGTTTACATGTTTAATGGCGCTCATGTGACCACAGCTTAAAGGTGACCCCACCTGCTCTCCGACACGCCGGCTTCCACTCACAGCTCACAATAATCCTGCTTTACCTCCTCCCACTTTCAGCTGACATTTAATATGGACGTCTGACGTCAGTGTGTTGTTGTTATTATTATTGTTATTGTTATTATTATTATTATTATTAGACATAGGTGCGTCACACCTGTGCGTCACACCTGCCTCTGCGTCACACCTGCCTGTGCGTCACACCTGTGCGTCTCGCCTGCCTCTGCGTCGCGTCACGCCTGCCTGTGCGTCTCGCCTGCCTGTGCGTCACACCTGTGCGTCACACCTGTGCGTCACACCTGCCTCTGCGTCGCGTCACGCCTGCCTGTGCGTCACACCTGTGCCTCGCACCTGTGCTTAACCTGCCAGACTCGCCATCAACGTCTCACAAGAACGCAAACTGATCAGCACAGATCACAATACAAAGAATAATCACTGTGAATGATGTTATGATGATCGTGATATATAACTGATGATGTCATCGCTGACAGGAGAGCCAAGCTCAGATGAAGGTCGTGGAGAGGGAAATAAGAGATCTGACGCTGGAGCACGATCTGCTGCTGCAGGCCTCTGAGAAGGTGACCCGCCCACATCTCCTGCCTCCACCTATCCACCGGCTGTGAGATCATGGTGACCGTGATGATGACGATGGTTGTGACCGTGTTGGTGTCCTGCAGGTGCAGCAGGAGCGCGACGAGCTGCTGAAGAAGCAGACAGAGGCCATCATGGACGTGCAGCAGCGGAGCGTGCTGAAGGCGATGCTGCTGGAGAGGAAGCTGGCGGTGCTCACCGAAACCTTGGAGAAGAAGGAGGCTCAGCTGTGCTCCGCGCTCTCGGTCTCCAGTGAAGACCCGACGGCAGCAGCCAGCGCCGCCGGTAGGCTGGAGGTAAAGATGACATGCGCACATTTACGGAAAGCCAATCGTTAAAACGAAGACGTACAGATAAACCCGATTAGATCTGAACGCCCACATGTCTGACCTTTGTAGGCCATCATGGAGCAGAAGCAGAACACCATCGAGGCCTTACAGGAGGACCTGGCCCGGCAGCATAAGGTGAGCGGTAGTGGGCGGTGCCCGGCTCGCCCGTCAGCAGCTCAGGTGGTGACTGACCAAGCCTTTCCCTGCAGGAGTACAACGAGCTGAGGGAGAGGCTGAAGGCTTGAACCTGCACTGCAGATCCTGGAGGGACCGGCCTCCAGCAGCCTCCATGAGCCTCCATGAGCCTCCAGCAGCCTCCAGCAGCCTCCACCAGCCTGCAGTCGAGCCTTTGAAAATGAAACGGATGTTTCCTCCTCTGCTGCTGCTGCTGAGGAGCGGGAGGAGCGAGCAGTCTGAAGATGTGACGGACTTTCTGAATCATTCGGTCTGCTGCTCCACGAAGCTTCTCAAATGAACTTTACTGAGTAGCGTTTACAGACCTCACTGCTTCATCGCTGACGATGATGATGTACCAAAACAAACAAAATAAAACTTCTTTTGGTTGGAGTTTTTTTATTGGTCTGCACTGAAAACAAACAGCAGGGATTCCCGGCACTGACCACGGCACCGTTAATGTGAATGTGATGGATGTGCAGCTGAGAAACAGGCTCCACATGTCGGCTTTTATTTTAAATACACGGGAAATGTAGAAAACACCGCCATGATGTCATCGTTTTGTGGAGCTCCGCCTTCTTAAACGGTCTGTTACTACAGCAACCTCACAGCAGCCACATTACTGATCAGATGATGTCATTGAAAAGGCTCCAGCAGCACAAACACGGTCAAGTTCAGTTCAGGTGAAGCCTAGCAGCCACCTGTGTCACCATCCACCTGTCAGTCAAAGAGGCCACGCCCTTAATAATGAGCCCTGTGACAGCCTGGCGACCTGTCCAGGTGTACCCTGCCTGTCGCCCTGTGACAGCTGGGATAACGAAGCGAATGGATGGATGGACAATTTAAACAGGTGAGGTATGAAAACATCCTCAGGTGTTCTGGAGAAGGAAATGATCCAACCAGGTAGTGTGTCAGGCTGTTTAACCGTGACTCACTTTTTAATCAGAACATTTAAACCCAGAAGTTTAAAAGTTTAAGTTTTTCCCAGTAATTCTCTAAAAGTAGTTCTTAAGATTTTTTTATTTTTATTTATTTTTTGGACCAGGATATGTTCAGTGCACATATTAAGATAAAACTTTATTAATCCCTCGGGTGGGTTCCTCCAGGAAATTCAGTTATATTAAACACATATGTAGGACTGCATTCTTCCATGTGTGCAATATCTCTAACATTAGAAACATCCTGTCTCAGAGTGACGCTGAAAAACTAGTTCATGCATTTATTCCTTCTAGGCTGGACGACTGTAATTCATTATTATCAGGATGTCCTAAAAACTCTGTGAAAAGCCTTCAGTTACTCCAAAATGCTGCAGCCAGAGTCCTGACAGGGACTGGAAAGAGAGAGCAGGTTTCTCCTATATCGGCTTCCCTTCATTGGCTCCCTGTTAAATCCAGGATTCAAAATCCTGCTCCTCACATACAAGGTCTTAAACAATCAGGCCCATCTTATCTTAATGACCTTGTAGTACCATATCACCCCATTAGAGCACTTGGCTCTCACACTGCTGGCTTACCTGTTGTTCCTAGAGTATTTCAAAGTAGATTGGGAGGCAGAGCCTTCAGCTTCTATGGAACCAGCTCCCAGTTTGGATTCAGGAGACAG
>VURO01046353.1:0-10551 GCA_015108175.1 Pelvicachromis taeniatus | reverse complement strand
CACAGTAGATGTCTTTGTGAAAGTGCTGTAGCTAAGTTTAAGAATGTAATCCACCCACTGTTATCATCTTCAATGCCCTGTACCAACACAGAGCAGAGCAGCTACCTGAACACTACTCCAACAGAGGTCGATTATCTTGTTAATAATGTTACCTCGTCACTACGTATGACTCTGGATACTGTAGCTCCTGTGAAACATAGAGCCTCACATCAGAAGTACTTGACTCCCTGGTATAACTCTCAGACGCGTATCCTAAAGCAGATAACTCGTAAGCTGGAGAGGAAATGGCGTGTCACAAATGTAGAAGATGATCATTTAGCCTGGAAATGGGGTCGGGTGAGCGTCTGCGAGGTCGGGTGAGCGTCTGCGAGGTCGGGTGAGCGTCCGCGAGGTCGGGTGAGCGTCCGCGGGGTCGGGTGAGCGTCCGCGAGGTCGGGTGAGCGTCCGCGGGGTCGGGTGACCGTCCGTGGGGTCAGGTGAGCATCCATGGGGTCGGGTGAGCGTCTGTAGGGTTGGGTGAGCCACATCCTGTCCGTGGGGTCAGGTGAGCGTCCGTGAGGTAATGAGGTCAGGTGAGCGTCTGTGGGGTCGGGTTAGCGTCTGTGGGGTCGGGTGAGCGTCCGTGGGGTCGGGTGAGCGTCCGTGAGGTCATGAGGTCAGGTGAGGATCCGTGGGGTCAGGTGAGCGTCCGTGAGGTCATGAGGTCAGGTGAGCGTCCGTGGGGTCAGGTGAGCGTCCGTGAGGTCATGAGGTCAGGTGAGCGTCCGTGGGGTCGGGTGAGCGTCCGTGGGGTCGGGTGACCGTCTGTGGGGTTGTGTCACTGTGTAAAGCAGACCTTCGCTCTCGCTGCCCTCTCTCCTCGTCTTCTGCTGCCTTTAAGTGTCACACTTTTATTTCTCTTCACACTTTTCTTAGTTTCTCTTGAGGCTCTCGCTGCTTCTTGGAACATTTTGCTGGTGTAGCAGCCTCCTCCATTTCTCTGAACCAGTATGTTGATCTTCTTCATCAGCCCACTGACTTGTTCTTCATCCTTGACTCTGTTGTCAAGAACATGATATCCTCCTCGACACTGACTGACGAAGTCATGGAGTGCTTTGTTGTCAGTGATAAGTTCTTCTATGGAGCGCTCCTCCTTCAGGTCGTCTCCGTGGGTGAACAGGGCCACCGTGAAACTTGATGCCTTCTCTCCAAACATCTGCTGAAGGATTCTCACCGTTTGTTCTTCTTCTTGTGTGAATCTGCCGACCCGGATCACGACCAGGAGCACATGAGGACCTGGAGCAGCAGAGGACACGCCTTTAGCGATTTCCTTCCTCACGTCACCTTCACCCTTGCTGGTGTTAAACAGACCTGGAGTGTCCACAACAGCCAGACTCTGACCACCCCACTCTCCGGTTTCCGTCTGACACTCTGACATTAGCGAAGAGGATGATGATCTACATTTAAAAACTTCTTTCCTTAAGACGGTGTTCCCTGCTGCACTCCTCCCAGCTCCGGTCTTTCCGATGAGCAGCATCCTCAAGTCTGCAACTGAGGAAAGAAACATTACACTGCTGAAGTAATCACAGTACTAATATTCACAGCTGGAAGTAAAAGTACTGAGTGCTGAGGATGCAAAGGGAAAAATTAAACACGGATATATCTGAGTTGTTTATGGGGTGGCTGTAGGTCAGGTGGTAGAGCGGGTCACCTCCTCACCGGAAGGTCGGTGGTTCGATCCCAGGCTCCTCCAGTCTACATGCCAAGTATCCTTGGGCAAGATCCTAACCCCATGTTTGCCTACTGGTGATGGTCAGAGGGCGCCTGTGTCCGGCAGCCTCGCCTCTGTCAGTGCGCCCCAGGGCAGCTGTGGCTACAATGTAGCTCACCATCACCGGTGAATGTAGTGTAAAGCACTTTGGGGTCCTTAGGGACTAAGAAAAGCACTATACAAATACAGGCCGTTTACCGTTTACCATGAACAGATCCATGTAACTATGTCTTTGACTTTCATCACTTCCTTCTGTTTGTTGGTATTTAGTCTAATTTGATATCTGTTTTTCCTCCACCTGTCATTACTTTCCCAAACTGGGAGCTGAAGGCTCCTCCTCCCATTCTACTTTAAATGCTCAGGAAACCACAAGTAAGCGTGATGCAGGTGATTTCAGGTCTTTATGAGACAAACATATCGAATGTTACCTGAGGTTCCTAAAACGATGAAATGTGACTGAAGGCATGTTTCCTCTCAGACACATGCTGTTCTTCACTGTGCCAGTCCTCAGGAACACCTCACCACTGTCTTTAAACCAGGGTGTCAAAGTCAGTCCAGTTTGATCCTAAGTAAGATCATTGAGTAGAAACAAACCTGTCACAACTTTAGCCTCATCCCATTTGTCTCTCTCGGCCTCCTGCAGCATCTCGTTGGTGTAGTACCGTCCTCCGTTTCTCTGCACCATGGTGTTGATCTTCTCCAGCAGCTCTGTGACCTGAGCGCGATCGCTGCTTCTGTTGTTAAAAACATGGTATCCTCCTCCGCACTGATCGATGAAGCAACGTACATTTCCAGTAATTAATGACTCCATGTGGACTCCACCTGCCTCCAGGTCGTCTCCACGGGTGAACAGGACCATCGTGTGACCTGCTGCTTCTTCTCCAAACATCCTCTGAATGATTTTCACTGCTGCTTCTTCATCTTTGGTGAATCTGTCTGCCTTGATCACAACCAGGAACACATGAGGACCAGGGGCAGCAAAGAAGAGGCACCTACTGATCTCTGTCTTCACCTGCTCCTCAGTCCATCTGTTATCAAACAGACCTGGAGTATCAACCACAGCCAGGACCTGACCCTCCACCCGGCCCATTACTTTCTGACACTCTAATGTTACAGAAGAGAAAGAAGGCTTAGATTCAAACGCATGTCTTCCTAAGATGGTGTTTGCTGACGCACTCTTCCCAACTCCGGTTTTCCCAACAAGCACCACCCTCAGGTGGAGGTCTCCTGCCCCTGCTGAAGAACATAAACAGATATTATTGATGGAGCTCTCAGCAGCTCGTCACAGCAGGACAGTTACATATACAGACTCAGGAGTGGGGGGGTAGCCTGAGGTCCAGGTGCATTAAACAGTCTCAGTGGCTGAGCTGATACAGATTAAATGGGTCGGGAGGGAAACACAGAAGAGAGGAATACACAAAGATCAGTGACTATCAAAATAAAACAAGCACGGCATTCCAAAAACCAACCAGTGAAACTTCTCATAACTGAAACTGGCTAAACGGGTTTACTCCAGTCACAGGAAACCATCCACAGTCATGGAAACGTCTGACAGTTCCCATTTCAGAGGTCAGTTACCGCCTGAGGACACGGAGCACTCGTCTTTAAAGACTTTGATTGAGACGGGACCTCGCTGTGAACCTCAGAGTTCTCCTGTCTGAGAACACTGACCTGCAGACGCGCCACAGATCAAAGCAAACGCTTCACTCTTCAGCTTCTCATCCGACGCCCAGAGAGTTTTATTTGACTTTAAATCTGTGTAAAAGTGTAAATGTACTCAGGAGAAGCATCCATGTGTCCGCCCTCGTCCTTACACAGCTGTTACAGCACACACACACACACACACCTACCGTCGACACTAATGATGCGATGAAGTCGCTGCAGGGCAGATTCCAGAGAGAAGACAGCTCCCATTGTTCCTCTGCACCAACCACACAGTGGTGTCACAGTGATGTCACAGTGATGTCACAGTGATGTCACAGTGATGTCACAGTGATGTCACAGCGTGTCCATAACCTGCACACTTCCAGCCTGGCTGAGCTTCTAACCTCCAGCTGCAGAGCGACCTCTGATAATGTAACTAATACAGTAAAAAGCATCAGTTAGTCAATAATCAATTGTAGGTGGCAGCGGGGGGGCGGCTGGATCTCCCTGAACCCTATTGGCCAGTTCCAGACACTCGCTGCGTCTCAACGCAGTACGTGATGATGTAGGAGGGAGACATGTTCACGTCAACCCGTCAGCCCGTGTGTTTAGTGCTTTAGAACACGTTAGCGAGCTAACAGGCTAACAGCGTCACTTTGTATGCATCTGTACGCGCATGTGCTGCTAACGTATGATTATACTGCTGAGCAGCCTTTTTTTTTATCTCTTTCTCCTGATTTCCCAATTTCATAACAACGGAGCAAAAACAAGGAAAAGCAAACAACAACAACAACAACAAAAGCCCATACACAGGAGTTACCAGTAACCAAAGTAATATTTTAAAGATTTAGAAAATTACATTCGTCTTGTTTATATTGATATATCGGACCCACTTTTCCCAGCATGACTGAAACCAACTTTCTCTATTATACACACATGCTGCTAACGCTTCCATCACAGTGAGAGGGTTGGGACATCATGTGAGAACCATTTCTTAGTTATACATTTCTTGCTTGAGACTAACAGAGCATTTACTAAACATTTGTCTTGTTTGGACCATTCCTCTGGCATGCATCCAAAATACATCGTTTTTAGTCCAAAAGGAAATGTACAGTTGAATATTTCTTGTAATGTTTCATAAATGTGTGTCCAGTATGTTCTGATCAAGGGGACATTCCCACATTATGTGAGTGTTCACTGTCCCTCTGGAGGAAGGCTGTACCTGGTTGGTGTCGAGAGCCAATCAGAGCTCTCCTCTCTGAAACGTGCCCTGCAGTCCCGTAGTGACAGCAGCAGTGTTGGCGCCGTGCACTGTGACACTATCAGAGGCAGCTGCAGTATTCACAGCACAGGGCACATGTGACAGCGCGAGCAGCACCAACATGGCCGCCGCACACGCTCGTAAGTACACGTTTTGTTCTGATGTTCGGACAAAATTTCGACAATAAATGTCAGAAACTGAGAAACCTGCAGAGCGGCCGGTTTCCCTGGACTGTGATTGGTTACTCCTCTGACTCTGACGCCGGGCGCAGCAGGCACTGTGGCACACCGGGTCCTGTTCTGCCGGTTGGACTGTCAGTTCTCGTAAACTTGGAGAGTAACTTGTGGTTAGCGTTCTCTTCCTGCTGTAATATTCCAGTTTGACTTATTTCCTCTTTTATTTTGGTAATCTTTGTTCCTGTAAGTCTTACCTTCTTCCTTTCCTGGTTTTTGTCTCCTTGATAACTGGCTGCCTGCCTTAAATAGTCTCACCTGTGTTTCCATCCACACCTGTGTTCAATCAGCACGTCACTCACCTGAGTACCGTATATCTTCCAACAGTAGCCCTGGCGTTTATTCAAAGAACGATTCGGCTGGCCCGGCGGTTGTTGGAGACCGGCTCTTATTCACCTTCTCAGACAGAATGGATGTTTTGACTTTGTTCCTTCCTCGATAACATCCGATGACAAAGCATTTTTGACACGAAAAGGTATTTGCCGTATGACTTACTGCAGGAGGGTGGGAGCCCAGATGGTACGAAAAGAGTAGTAGTGCACAGAAAAGGCGGTGGGTCACTGGAGATCGGCGTTTACAGACCGGCGCTTAAAGGAGACCGGCTACTATTGGAGACCGGCGCTTAAAGGAGACCGTCTACTATTGGAGACCGGCGCTTAAAGGAGACCGGCTACTATTGGAGACCGGCGTTTATTTGTCGTGGCATGTTTTCAAACCCGGCGTTTATTAGAAACGGGCGTCAATAAGAGACAGGCCACTACTAGCAGATATACGGTATATCTGCTCCCCTGACAGATCATGTTCTGAGTTAGTCCAGCTGCAGTCTTCCTCGTGTACCACCCTCTCCGCCTAAACTGTAACGCCCCGTGATGATTCTGTCCTCCCACTGACGCAGGCCTGACTGGCGTCCTCATGTCCTCGCTGTAGATCCTGCTGATCAGTGAGACGATGTCTCCATCACTCCTGGCACACAGCCTGATGTCGTTCAGCTACAGGAGGTGGCTGATAGTCCCCCCACTCCTGAGTCTGTATATGTAACTGTCCTGCTGTGACGAGCTGCTGAGAGCTCCATCAATAATATCTGTTTATGTTCTTCAGCAGGGGCAGGAGACCTCCACCTGAGGGTGGTGCTTGTTGGGAAAACCGGAGTTGGGAAGAGTGCGTCAGCAAACACCATCTTAGGAAGAGATGCGTTTGAATCTACGGCCTCTTTTGCTTCAGTGACGACAGAGTGTCAGAAAGTATCCGGTCAGGTGGACGGTCAGGTCCTGGCTGTGGTTGATACTCCAGGTCTGTTTGACACCACTCTGTCTGAGGAGCAGGTGAAGACAGAGATCATTAAGTGCATCTTCTTTGCTGCTCCTGGTCCTCATGTGTTCCTGGTTGTGATCCAGATCAGCAGCTTCACGAGAGAAGAAGAAACAACAGTGAAAATCATTCAGAGGATGTTTGGAGAAGAAGCAGCAGGTCACACGATGGTCCTGTTCACCCGTGGAGACGACCTGGAGGCAGGTGGAGTCCACATGGAGTCATTAATCATGGAAAATAAAGCTCTGCATGGCTTCATCGATCAGTGCGGAGGAGGATACCATGTTTTTAACAACAGAAGCAGCGATCGCGCTCAGGTCAGAGAGCTGCTGGAGAAGATCAACACCATGGTGCAGAGAAACGGAGGACGGTACTACACCAACGAGATGCTGCAGGAGGCCGAGAGGACCATCGCAGAAGAGACGGAACTGCTGCAGAGAGAAGACCCAGAGATGGTGGACGAAGAAGCAAGAAGACGAGCTGAGACAAAGGACAAGATCCAGAAGGCCGCTGTGATAGGGGCAGGTGTTGGATGTGTACTGGGTCCACTGGGAGCCGGGCTGGGAGCAGCACTGGGAGCTGCAGGCGCAGCAGTGAAAGAGAGAAGCTGTGTCATACTGTGAAGATGTAATGTGATCACGCTTTGATACGTGTGTTGCTCTGACTGTGCTGTCTTCTTCAGGAGGGTGATGATTCTCCATGTCACTGATGTCCATGTAATGATGGACACAAACATCAGTCAACCAAACACCAAAGTGCAATTATTCATTTATCCAACTTGTACCTCAGTTTGATCAAACTTTACAACATTTGCTCAGATCAGCGCTTTAAGGTTTGTAATGTTTTTGTTGTGCTGTTGTTATAGCTGTTACACTGATACAGTGATTCCCCCCGAGTCCCCACACTATGCAAGTGTCCAGGAATGGTGGAAGGTTGTAACTGTTGCTGTTGTAATGCAGAGTATCACCATATGGTGGCGCCTCCTGTCTCGTGACAGGGAGGTCGCCACCCTTTTATGCTCTTCTTCGTACCACACCTGTAACGGAGTCTCCCGAGTGTACGCAGACTAGCGTGCTCTTAAGTAATGTGTGGTAGCATGTTTATTTTTGATATTTTGAAATAAAGGAGTTTTTGTGGAAAGTTGAAGCTGTTGCTCAGTCGCTGTCCACCTGCACAGCTCCGCGGCCGGCTTCCTCCCTGCCACGCGTTACAACTGCCCACTTTTTCTCTTGGACTTCAGACGATTTTTGGATCCCGCCGAGGCCTCCTGAGGTTTCTCGGAAATCCCCGCACTTTTACTGGCTCGGACGTTTTTCCTGTCCTGTCGGCTCAGGTGGGACCCGACTAATTTCTGGACATTGCTGGTTATTTGGACATGTTGACATTGGATTGGTCTTCTACACATTACGCCTGCTGTGGGGAGCCTCGGACTGAACGTTTTGCTGACTTTTTGTTCCCTTTTCTCGCTGCTGAGACTAGACTGACGCTAGCGTGATTAAGTCGAATCTGACCGACCACCACTATGAGTGCTGGCCCTCTGCTCAGGGTAAATGGAAACAATTTAGAAATAAGTTTGCATCAGGCACTAGTGTAGCAGACGTGCTTTTGGTAATAACAGTTTTGATTTTAATTGCAGTTGTTAGGTGACATTTTCAGCCGTGATTTTTCTGACTCACTGAACATACAGCAAAGTTTGCCCATGCGGTGGGACCACCTCATGGGGAACTCTCCCCCTCCTGCAGCCCCACAGTCTCCTGCTTTCCCAATGGCCACATCAACACCACATGTTCCTACGAGGGACCAAGCTGAGCCCACCAGCGACACTAATCCGTTCCTGCCGAGCAACCCATCTCATACTACAAACTCTTTCCTCCATCTCACTCGAACTCAGCAACACTTCCAGAGTGATTGCAGCGGCTTTACATCACGCCACCCTGGAACCTCCTGTGTATGCTGGGGATGACACAGTGCAAGCTGAGGACTGGTTAAATGCAGTCAGCACATACAAATCCTCATTGAACCTGACAGATGGACAATTGCTGAGTGAACTGCAACACTTTCTTGCACGAGAGCCCAGGAAATGGTTCAAAGCATTGAGCTCCCACATCACATCTTGGGCTCAATTCTGCCAACTGTTTAAGACGGTTTTCCTGCCCTCCCACAACCAGGAAAGCATCCTGCGAGGACTTTTGGATCGTGTGGCTCCTGTGGTCATTGTCAACAGAGCAGCCGTGGAAGGTTTTGTGTGGACTTTCGAGGGCTCAACCAAGTTACCCGAAAAGACTCTTATCCCTTATCTCATGTAGACGAGTCTTTGGACTTTCTGGCGAGGGGAAAGTCAACACAATGGACTTAGCATGTGGCTATTGGCAGGTTGCTGTAGTGGAGGACTCCAAGTCTAAAACTGCCTTCATCTCTCACTGCGGCCTCTTCCAGATTCGGGTGCTGCCCATTGGGCTAGTCTCTGCAACTTTTCAGAGACTCATGAACTCTGTGCTTGCTGGCCTTATTTACAAAACATGTGCAGTCTACCTGGATGACATTGTCATCGCCTCGCCTACCTTTGAACAGCACTTAGTGGATCTTGAGGAAGCGCTGGGCAGACTCCAGGCTGATGGCTTGTCTTTGAAACTTAAAAAGTGCCAATTCTGCCTCGATGAATTCACCTTCCTCGGGTACCGTGTCACATCATCAGGTGTTCAACACGATCCGGACAAAGTAAAGGCAGTTAAGGAGTTCAGTACCCCAACTTCAGTGAATCATGTCCGTCAGTTCCTCGGCCTGACAGGTTACTATCGGCTGTCCCGCAATCCTTTACCTCTGACTTGCAACAGACCGACAGATCTCTTGCCAGACCACGTTGCCAGACCACGTTGCCATGGGCAGTCTGGACATTCGTACTCTGCCCCCGTCATTCTGGCTGATTGCTCGCAATTGAGACCGCTGCAGTTGGATGATCACATCACAGGTCCTCCCCTCAGAGACATTGAAGCGCGTTCTACAATTCAATTTCAGTTCTGAAAGGCTACAAGCTGACAACGTTGGAGTTCTTTTGAAAAGCGTCAATCATATTTGTCCATGCTGAAGCCAGGGCAAGCTACGCTAAATTAGCGTTTTTAGCTAGCAGCTACAATAAGCATAAAAGCTACTGTACGGCTACCATCCATCCATCCATCCCTCTTCCTCCACTTATCAGGGGCCGGGTCGTGGGGGCAGCAGCCCAAGCAGAGAAGCCCAGACCTCCCTCTCCCCAGCCACCTCCTCCAGCTCATCCGGGGGAACACCAAGGCGTTCCCAGGCCAGCCCAGAGATATAATCTCTCCAGCGTGTCCTGGGTCTGCCCCGGGGCCTCCTCCCGGTGGGACATGCCCGGAACACCTCACCCAGGAGGCGTCCAGGAGGCATCCTTATCAGATGAACCACCTTAACTGGCTCCTTTCGATGTGGAGGAGCAGCGGCTCTACTCTGAGCCCCTGACGGTTGGGACCTTAACCTTTCCAAGAAAATCCCCCCAATACCATTACACAACCAGCAGCTGATGCAAGGCAGAATGGAGCCATGCCTTTATGTTGTTTATGTCAAAGTCTCACCCTGCCGTCCCAAAGCTGTAGCAGAAATAGGCACCAACACTAACTGTTGCGTCAACTTCCAGCTCTTAGCTGACAGGAGTGAACCTGTGTGGTCTCCTGCTGCCGTAGCGCTTCCAGGTTTGACTTGTTGTGCATTCAGAGATGTTCTTCTGCAAACCACGGTGGTAACGCGTGGTTGTCTGAGTCACTGCTGTCTTCCTATCAGCTCAGAGCAGTCGGACTATTCTGCTCAGACCGAGAGGACTGCAGTTTGTCTGGATGTTTTCTGTAAATCGGTTGTGTGTTAAGATCCCAGTGTCAGCAGTTTCCGTCTGGCACCAACAACCGTGCCACATTCAGAGTCATGACCGACGCTCAGTCTGAACTTTAGCAGGTCATCTTTGACCGCGTCTACACGCCAGATGCACTGAGCAACTGTCACGTGATTGGCTGATTAGATATTTGGATTAACAGGCATTTAAACTGGTGTACCTACAAAAGTGGGCATTAAGTGTATAGACACTATATATATGTAACAGAATCCATCATTATTAAAGTTATTATTGAATCTGGTTGTTTTCATACCAGAGCCAGCTTTCAACCAACTGCTGTTTGTTTTGTTAAAACGTTTTATTTGCTCGCTTACTTCACAGTTTATTTCTGTAACACTGTTTGAATTCTCCAATTCAATTCAATTCAATGTTATTTATACAGCGCCAAATCACAACAACAGTCGCCTCAAGGCGCTTTACATTGTAAGGTAGACCCTACAATAATACATACAGT